>VYZW01030012.1:42598-84298 GCA_013401315.1 Balaeniceps rex | reverse complement strand
TTTAAGTCCTTGGCTTGTGTAGGAAATTGGAACATTTAAATTTGAATGTGTGGCCAACTGTGCTCTGGGATTTTAATTTTTCCCATTTAATGAAGTATCTTATTCACTTTTCTTTGACATCTAGGCAAAAATGCCTCTAGAACATATTTGTAAGAGTTGAATATGAATTGTATAGAGCTTTCCAGTTTCTGAAATTTTTTACTAAGCTGATTTCAAGATTATACTGAGGTTCCTTTCTGTTCTGTTGTGATGATGTTGTTTTTGAGTTAGGAGGAGGTACAGGTATTCATCCATCCAGTGTTCATGGCCTTTCATTCATAAAAATCAAATGGCACTGTGAAAATGGCCCACCATTGTTCATGTTTTTCTTTAAATTGAAGGGGAATAGGGTTTAAAGTGTATAGTATAATGCTATTCTGATTAAACAAATGGATGTTTCCACTTCATTAAAGGGGAGGCTATTGTCCTTGTTAAATTTTTGCTTTTCACTGATTTTCTGTTAGTCTATTGTGCTGCCACACTTTTTTCTTTCTTCATATATCCTGTGCTGCCATCCATAATGCTGTTACTTTGATAGAATATATTTCTCAAGTTTTTTCTGCTTTTCCTGGTTGCATACAGTGTTACGTATAGTAATATAAACGATCGCTAGGCAGATCATCAGATTGTATTGCCTCCATTGCACATCTTGTTCAGTTTTCTTAAATATCATGCTTCGAAAGCCTCTCTGAGAGGCATTAGCCTCATTTCACTTATGGGGAAATTGAGGCAAAAAAAGGTAAAGTGCTTTGGCAAAGGCACACTGTAAGTCAGCAGCAGATCTGAGAATACAAACAGAACTCCTGACTCCCAATCCAGTGCTTTAGGTGTGACAGTTCTTTCTCAAATAATAAATTGCATTGCAGCATATTTATACTCTAAACCAAATTTTAAAAAAAGCTATTTTCTGTAAGAAACAAAACTCTATTCCTAATCGAAGTACACTCCTGTGCATAAAATCTACCATTACAATATTGCTTTTGTTTAAACTTGGAAAAATTTAAAAGCCGGGTTGTCTGTTTGCTTGGCAATAAATGGTTCTGTGAGAGGAGAACACTTTTTCAAAAAACTGTACTCACTGGCATGTAATTTAATTTATTTTTCTTTCCAGGTGATTACAGATTTGGAAGAGCAGCTGAACCAGCTCAGTGAAGACAATGCAGAACTGAACAATCAGAATTTCTTCCTGTCCAAACAACTTGATGAGGCCTCAGGGGCCAATGATGAGGTTGTCCAGTTGCGAAGTGAAGTTGACCATCTCCGTCGGGAGATCACTGAGAGAGAGATGCAGCTTACCAGTCAGAAGCAAGTAAGGCTTTATAACTCTGGGTAACAATCTCTTTATGATAGCTAGCTAACTATCTGAAAGGCAAAAAATTCTTTTAAATCTGGAAACCTATAAGGAATGAATGTGCTTCCAGGGGCAATGGCTTAAACCATTTATCGTTTAAGCCTTCCTTCTCAGAGCAGTTGAGTGAATGGAAATTTTTGGTATTTCCCGTTGTATTTTTACGCAATTTTATTTAGAAATTTTGCCCTCTGAAGATACCGTAATTTAGAACTATTCATTTTAATTTTGTGACCTTGGAAATTTCAAAATTTTCATAATGAGCTAGAACTGACATTAACAGCAATCACAAGTGAATGTATGGAAGCCTTGAAATAAATGGGTTGTGATTTATCAGCTTATGTTTGCTGCCAATTTGCATGTACTGTAATTTAAATGGTAAGGCTGAAGCTTAAAGTGCACGCTTGATGTGGGATGTGAGAATTGATAGGAGGATTTATTTTTAGACTATGGAGGCCTTGAAGACAACATGTACAATGCTGGAAGAGCAAGTAATGGACTTGGAGGCCCTGAATGATGAACTCTTGGAGAAAGAGCGTCAGTGGGAAGCATGGAGAAGTGTTCTAGGGGATGAGAAGTCCCAGTTTGAATGTCGAGTTAGAGAGTTGCAGAGGATGCTGGATACTGAGAAACAGAGCAGGTATCTCCCCTCTCCTCCCCCTTTTATTAACTTTTATGAAAATGCTCTATAGAAGCTTGTACAAAAATTATATTTGGAATAGGATATGGGAGTTGGTACTAAATATAAATTCTTGTGAGGTAGTTCTAAAAATGGTTTATTAGTTAATAGTCATTCACCAGTGATATTGTTCCTTTTGTTTCTTTGCAAGTGAGCGATTCGTGGGGAGCGGTATTTATCATTGTAATTTATAAAATGTCTTGATTTATGATCTTCTACTTTATTATGTGCAATAATGGTCTTTGCTCCTAACTGTTCCTGTGGGGTCTTGAAATTTTCAGGCTTCCAGCAGGGGCAGGAACGGGGTTATATAATATAAAAGTGTTGCAGCAAACAGGCTGGCTTTATAAAGTAACATCTTGAATCTGAGGCAACCCCCTGAAAGAGTTATTGATGCCACTGCATGGTAAGAAGAGGTCAAGCCCAGAAAGGAGTTAGGTAACATTATTTTCCATTTTAATACAGAGTGAGAGCAGATCAGCGTATTACTGAATCTCGCCAGGTGGTAGAACTAGCTGTCAAAGAACACAAGGCAGAGATTCTAGCCCTCCAGCAAGCACTAAAGGAACAAAAACTCAAAGCTGAGAGCCTTTCTGATAAGGTAAGTAACTTTCAACCCTAGACTTTCATAATTACATACTTTTCTAGAGAGATTACTCATAGAAATGTGGTCTTGAGCAGCTTTTTCAAGATGTTAGAGCAAATTAAAAAGACTGGAGGTCATAGAATAGAATTCTATCTTCAAGCCAAAGACCTCGGATTTCCTTTTGAAAAAGACTAAAGCCAAAAGCAGCCTATGATGCCTAGAGTGTACAATGAAGTCCTTCAACAACTTGATATCTGCATTTGAGCAATGGCATACCAAAATGTTTGGTTGGGTTTCCCCCTTATAGTAGGTAAAGGATAACTGTATCATTTTTCTTTAGCGTGTGCTTGGTGAAGTTGGATTTTAAGATTGTGGAACACTATATTTGTTAGCGTTCAATGTTATTCTGACCATCTATCCCACCTGCCTAGCTCAATGACCTGGAGAAGAAGCATGCTATGTTAGAGATGAATGCACGCAGTTTACAACAGAAGCTTGAGACAGAAAGGGAGCTCAAGCAGAGGCTTCTGGAGGAGGTAACCTTGTAAATTCATGTTATAACTTCAGAAGAAGGTTCCACATCTTGAGGGGGGGAAGTTGTGTGAATAGCAGTGTTACACATCCATCCTTCTTCTATATAACTGGGGAGATTAATAAAGTTGGGGGATTTGTTTTTACTTACAACTTTGCAAAGTGTGAGGCTATGTCGGGGAGCACTAGAAGTGAACTGCTTCTCAAGGTAAGGTGAGCTGGGAGCCAAGGGTGACAGCAAGTCAGGCAAGGACCAGGGACCTTGCAGCCAGCAGACACAGGAACAAGAAGAGCAGAGCAGGTTTGATGAAGGTAATCGGGTTCAGCCAGCGTCCCAGTGATCATTACAGAAGCCTGTAGTGATGAGGCACACCCTAGGTGAGGCCTGCAAGGCAAGGTCTGTGCCCAGGCACAGCATTCTTACAACATAGTTCTGACCAGACCAAGTGCAAGGACCATAGCTTAAAAACAGCTCTGGAGCCAATGTGCTGAGGGTGCATGGGTGGAGGCCACAGATGAGGCTTCTCACAGCTCTTTTTTCACAGTTCACCTTGGTTCACAGAAGTCTGATCCAAGGTTACACACCTGCACTGTATCGGTGAGACACAGAATGCAGGCAGCCAGACCTGGGTAGTGGGGGAAGAGGTTGCAGAGGAGGATTTTAGGGGAAAGGTGGTTACAGGCAATTGGACAGGGCAATTAGAGCCCTTTGGTGTACCTGGGGTACTGACAAGTTATCCTAGAGTTGAGAACTCCATTATGCATCACACTGAAAAACTTCTGGCTCTTGCTTCATAACATGAGTGTTAATGGTTTTTCATACTCAGGGACTTTCTCATCAAAGAAGTATAAAACCTGAAAGAATTAGGAGCAGTTTATCATGTGCCTTTTTCTGTTGTTAGTTGGAGACAAAGATGTAAAGAATTGGACATAATTTTCCTTCTCTCATATGACTATTGAGGAAGGAGTTTACCCTGGTTTATAGGAAAGATTGTGGGTTTTGGTTTTTTTTTTTTATTACAAAGTACTGAGATGGCTTCTGGTGATTGCATGGAGAGCTTGAGAAAATGGCATTGAGAAATTCTTCATGTATGTGCAGTCTTACTAACAATTACAAGATTTTAAATGCTTAAGAAAGCAAATAACTTGAACATGCAGTTGAAAGAAATGGCGTTGCTACAAGTTGATATAAATACACTGCATAGAAATGCTTGTTTAGTCATAATGTGTTCTGAAAGGAAGAAAAGCTTCTAGAATATTGTAATTTTCCAGCTTTTAAAGAATTGTCTGTTTACTTTTAAGTTCTGCAATGATGTGTATTTTACAAGGAATGATAACATTTAATAGCTTTTGTTTAAAAACAAGCAAACAACAAAACCAAAACACTGGCCTTTGTTTTCCTGTTAACAGCAGGCAAAGCTGCAGCAGCAAATGGATCTACAAAAGAATCACATCTTCCGCCTCACTCAAGGTCTGCAAGAAGCTCTAGATCGAGCAGATCTTCTGAAGACTGAAAGAAGTGACCTGGAATATCAGCTGGAAAACATTCAGGTGAGGGTGAGGAAACAGTGGGCAGGACTCTGTGCTCCCCATCCTAAAACCCCACTCCCTGTGGGGTTTTCAGATGTGACCTACTGTTTCTGTGTGACACTTTTCTTATACTATTTTTTTAGCTCTGTTCTGCTATTGAGTTATCTGTTTCTTCTATTAAGGTAAAATTTCTTATATGTGTGTGTTGTTCATAGGTTCTCTACTCCCATGAAAAAGTGAAAATGGAGGGCACTATTTCTCAGCAAACCAAACTCATTGATTTCCTGCAGGCAAAGATGGACCAACCAGCAAAAAAGAAAAAGGTGGGTGAAAAGGGTTTGAGAGGCATGGAATTAAATGATGGGTTTGTGATTAGTTACGTGCTGTGTATTTCATAATATTCTGTTTTATCTTTCTTTGTGCAACACAAATGTGTCCTCATTTAAGAGCATTCTGAGTTGCTGAAGCAAACTTTACTAGGCAGAATGTGTTCTTTGTGGCTTTTCCAGTATTTTGTTATTCCTACAATACTTAGGTTACAACCCAGTAGCTAGTCCTCAGTGAGGCTGTAGGAATGCAGAATTTTAACCATGCTTTTTTTTTTTTAATGGTAAGTATGTATGTCTGTATGAACATACTGTGTATCTAGAGTGGTTGTCTTGTAGTTACAGCATAGGATTGATTAGTCAGGTGATGTGACTTGTGTCGCATCTTTGTCATAAGCCGTTCTGTCATTTTTGAATTAAGTAATTTAATTTTAACCACGTATTTTGAGATCCTCTGTTTAGATGCTTTCGGAAACTCAAGGTGTGAGTACTAACAGGTAATGTACGTCCCTCTTTAAATTAATCCATATCTCAACATTTTCTTTCCAGTGCCAATATGAACTAAAAATCCATCCTTACGCATATCAGAATTACCATTAGGCCCTCTGGCCGGACTGCCACTAGCTAGTTTCACTTTGCCTAGTTTAAGCCATCTCTTACTAGGAGTTAGGAGTTGTCTGTGTGTTTCTGTTGCTAGGGCCTGTTTAGTCGGCGGAAAGAGGACCCTTCTTTACCCACACAGGTTCCCCTGCAATACAATGAGCTGAAAGTGGCACTGGAGAAGGAGAAGGCTCGTTCTGCTGAGCTGGAGGAGGCTCTACAGAAAACACGCATTGAACTCAGATCTGCTCGTGAAGAAGGTAGGGGTTAACAGAAAAGGTGAATCTGGAAGGAGACGCACGTTTTTGGTCTGAAAACGTGCCTTTAATTGTGTGCCACTATAGCAGTTACATATGTTGTTTAATTCTTACCTACTGCTGTGAAGATGCAATAAGGCTACACTTTTTTCTGCGGGTTGTAACCACTGAATGGTTACACAGAACCACTGCTATGAACTAGTGTTTCATATTGGTTATGTTAATGAGTGGCATTTATCTCGTCTATAGCTGCTCATCGGAAAATATCAGACCACCCTCATCCATCTACTCCAGCCACAGCCAGGCAGCAGATCATCATGTCTGCCATAGTCCGCTCACCAGAGCATCAGCCTACTCCGATCAGTTTGCTAGCTCCACCCTCCAGTCGCAGGAAGGAATCTTCCACACCAGAGGGTAGGTTCTTGGTGAACTTTCCTGCTACTATTTTTCTGTCTACTATTTCAATGGTGTTTTTTTTTTTTTTTTTTAAATTTCAAAACCAGATCTTTTTTCATGATAGGAATATCAGATGAAAAGTTTTGCTTTCATTTTTGGTTTAAAATTCTCTATTAGGATTATATAATTTATTTCTGAAAACTTCAATGATAAAGTAATTATTAGCATGAATTGTTTTAAGAGCATGTTTTTTCAAAGGAGTATGTTTTCTGTATTACTCTCTGCATTGGTCACAAGGATTTGTGGCTGTTTCGTTAGCAGTTAACATTTTCACTTGTCTAAACTGCAGATTTGTTCTGCTGAGCAGAAAGATTCTATCAAGACTTTTGGCAAAGGGAAGAGACTTCCATTAGGCATAAAAGGAAGATACCAGATCAAAGACGACATTAATATCCTATTAACTAGAAAAAGGGGATACCCTTCCATATCCTTGAGAATGGAGGGGAGAAGGTCATTAGAAAAAATTAAAGGATTGAGGGCTCGGCTCATTTATTCTTAGTTAACCAGTATTCCAGAGTGGGTGTTGAACCCAGAGACTGAACTAAAACCTCCAGCCTAAAGGAGGAAAAAGGAGCCTAAAGGAGGTAAAGCTGGAAAAAGCCAGAACCCACAAACTGGTTCAGCCATCACAACTAGCTGGGCGGGCACAGGGTGCTATGAGGATGGGTAACATTGGCATGGGAAGACGTCCTCAGAGGCAGATCATGGGCAAGGAAGAGAATCATGTTCATCAGTAAAAGACCATGCCTTGAAGGATAAACTTTGCTCAACATAGGTCTACTAACAGGGATTTTAGGTATGCTTTAAGATATGCTGGCACTGATGGTTAGCGTGAAGGCTGTATGAAGAAGGCCTGCTGTGTATTGATTACAACAGTATAGGTGTTGAAGGGTTTGTTAGCTATAAGCAAAATTGAGAGATTAGTTTAGCACATTGTAAGAAGTGGAGCTGAGTGCAGACTTGAAATTTAGGTGGTTTGATTGACATAATCTTGCTACACCAAACATTAGCCATTTCAGTTCTACAGTCTGTTCTCAAGAGGCACATTCTGTGCATCTGTATAAGGTAATTACTGAGCTGGTAATGTGGCTGAAGATTTGTAGATTGCAAAGGAAAACAGTGTCTGTGTTCAGCAGGGCTTTGATAGAGATATGTAGTCACTGTATATTACCTTGGCCTTAAAATGCCAAAACCTACTATAATTTTCATCCCTATCACAGTTTTCATCCTCATAATAAATTTTGTCCCTTCCAGAGTACAGCCGACGCCTGAAAGAGCGAATGCATCATAATATCCCACATCGTTTTAATGTGGGGCTAAATATGAGAGCAACAAAATGTGCGGTGTGTCTGGATACTGTGCACTTTGGGCGACAAGCATCTAAATGTCTTGGTAAGAGCAGAGTGTGTGCATAACGAAAGTGTAACTGGACACTAGAGTGAAAAAGCATCAGCCGTCTAGAACAAGTTTTCAGTGAAAGCTGAAGAAAGGACCAAGTGTGAAGACTTTGAAACTAGTTGGTGCAAACATTCTACATTAGAAAACATTTGATGGTTTAGAGTAGAAGGAGAATCTTGGAAAAGCTGGGGTTTGCGCATTAGGAGTTGAGGCAGCTGTGTCATGATTTTTTTTGTCATTTAACAGAAGTTTTTCTCTGTCCTTTTGTCAGAATGCCAGGTGATGTGTCACCCAAAATGCTCAACTTGCTTGCCAGCTACTTGTGGACTGCCAGCAGAATATGCCACGCACTTCTCTGAAGCATTCTGCCGGGATAAAATGAATTCTCCCGGTCTGCAGCTGAAGGAGCCAAGCAGCAGTCTACGTCTTGAAGGATGGATGAAAGTGCCAAGGTATAAACATGAGTCTTGGTGCCATATCAGGTGCTGAAACATTTGGAACATTTCCTTATATTATCCCGGCTCTTACAATGCGATAATCGGTACATGCCCATTACAATTACTTATTACCACTGAAATTTGTCTTTCTAGGAGTTGCATGCTTGTTTTATTCAGAACCCAAGCAGAAAATCCAACATGGCTTTGTGCTTATTTTCTTCAGGAATAATAAACGTGGGCAACAGGGCTGGGACAGGAAGTATATTGTCCTGGAGGGAACGAAAGTGCTCATTTATGATGCAGAAGCAAGAGAAGGTAACTTAGCATTTCTAGGATGAATTTTTTTTTTAATCTTCAGATACTGTTTGGTGAGTTGAGAGGCTTAAAGATCGTTACTGCTTGCTGTGGCCATACCTAATTTAGCTAAATCTTCTGTAGTAAGGCAACATTGTTGTTTTTCTGGATCCTTAACAGTTTTACTAGCTGGTATGTCATAATAGTTCAGCTGTGAAACATCGAGTGTGTATCCACTTCATTTTGCTATCACAATTGCTATTTACTTGTTTGTTCTTAATCTGTCTCCCCATTCTCCCTGCAGCTGGACAGAGGCCTCTGGAGGAATTTGAGCTCTGCCTTCCTGATGGTGATGTAACTGTTCATGGAGCTGTAGGAGCTACTGAACTTACCAATACAGCAAAGACAGGTGAGAATCTTATGTAGATGAGGCCAAAGGGATTTCATCTGGCTTGCTGTCAGTTGGCATTCTGTTTGGCTGAACAGAATTTTCTCCCTTTAACTTTCACTCTGTAACTGTGTAATTTTGAGGTTACCTCTATTTGGATTAGGTGAATAGGTCAGTCATCTAGATTTAGTTACACATAGGTGGTTGCTTCTGTCATGGTAGTTGAACTGTGAATAATATAACCATCAAGCCAAATGGAAGTAAATATTAAGAGTTTTGTAACATACTTAAAAGCAGTCGGTTTATTTAAATTTCTTTTCTCAATGCTCTCTATCAAGTGTGAAGTGTCATAATTCATGCCACCATTGTGCTCTAACCAGAAAGTCATTAACTTAGAAATACTGTGGGGTGTATAGTCTCTTATTATGAAAAAATGTTGATGTTTTGATTTGTATGTATTGAATAGAACTGATGAAAAGATTATGTATGTCTTGACTTTAACATTAAAGGATACAGATTGTTAAAAACAAAGGTTTCCATAACCAATTTTTACAGATTTTTCTTGAACAGTACAGGGAAAACTTAGACAAGTGGCTGGTTTTCTACTTTTTTCCACAATGGTATTTCTTTCTCTTTGAATAAAAGGCAAGAAGTTCTTTTTATTTAGTAGAGACAGCATTGTATGTCTGGATTGCATACATCCAGCTAATATTTAGCTTTAAGTAACTAGCCTGTGCAGCACCTGTAAAGGAGAAACCTATGTATAAATTGCCATGGTAACACGTCATGATAAATACAACTTCTCTCCAATGAGGCTGAAAGGTGTTGATTTTAAGTCCACTGACAATATTCCAAAAACTAATCTAAGTCTTATTCTATCTATATAACATCTCAGATGTGCCATATATCCTAAAATTGGAGTCTCATCCACACACCACTTGCTGGCCTGGTAGAACACTCTACCTGTTAGCACCCAGCTTCCCTGACAAACAGCGCTGGGTCACAGCACTGGAATCAATAGTGGCAGGTGGGAGAGTTTCCAGAGAAAAAGCTGAGGCTGATGCTGTGAGTATAAAAGTTTCATTTAATAATAAAATATTCTGGGAGGGAGCAGAGTTTTGAAAAATAATTTTTCAGTATTTGACATACTGAGGTTTAACTGAAGGTAAGTTATTACTTCTGCCTTATGATGTACAATGAGTACCAGGAAACTAGTTCATTGTGAGACTGATGCTTTATATTACAATACCCTTCTTTAGACTTGGGGAGTATAGCAAGAGGATCCCAAAACTGTATCTCTAATTCCAGCAACCAGAAAAGGAAGAAAGTTAGGACACTGTTTAAATCCAATCTCATAATGTACCACATTGAATGAGCAAACCTTAAAAGAAAGAAAGAAACAAACCAGCAAAAAGCTCCCTCCTTTCCCATTCTTATGGAGTTGGGGTTTTTTTGTTTCTTGGTGGGGAGGGGGGTGTGTGTGTGTTTTAGTGGAAGTTTTATTCCTGATAAGAGGTTAAATGGATTTGTTTTGGTTTTAGATAGTCCTTTTCATCATTGTTGCACTGATAACTCTCTATTTTCTGATAAAGGGAGATTTGATTCTATGGCATTGCATGTTAGAATGTTAGCTCTGGAGGCAGGGAGTATCTGACTAGCAGGAAATCATCTCTTTTCTCATGCTAGCATTCCTTTTGTCTCTGAGGAAAATACATGCTCCCACCAGCATTTGGACTTTTTTTTTAAATCTTCCCCTAGGAAAATGTCACTGCTCCTTTGCAGGAGATTGGGGGAAATGGAAGGGATAGGGACAACAATAGGTTCTGTCCGAGTTTAGGTTAATTCTGATTGTTTGCCTGACTCTGTTGCAGGTAGATAAGTTTACTAATTCTTTTGCAGGCGGTATCCATGCAATTTTTAGCTTTCTGAGATAAAGAAATCTGTGCGAAGCTTTTTGCCTGTCTGAAATGATGACCTTACATTGTTAAAATACTAATAGAGAAAGAGATAAAGATTAACTCAACCAAAAAAAAAAAAAATCTTTTTGTCATTTGCAGAAATTGCTCGGAAACTCCCTGCTGAAGCTAGAGGGTGAAGACCGTTTGGATATAAATTGCACAATGCCCTTCAGTGACCAGGTAATGATAATATTCTGTTGGGCCTTTCCGAGTACTGGATATTTCATTCATGGAAATGGTGTCTTAAAAGCAGTATGTGTAATTATATACCTGTTTGGCTGGTTGGTTTTTGTCTTTACTGGCAAACAGTATCGTCCAAGTTTGCTCTTGGAGCATTCCTTGTTCTCCTCATGTAGTGCTATTTTTATTTTTTTCCTCTTGTCACTGTAGGTAGTACTGGTGGGTGCAGAAGAAGGTCTCTATGCCCTGAATGTATTGAAGAATTCCTTAACGCACATCCCAGGAATGGGTGCTGTCTTCCAAATTCACCTCATAAAGGATCTGGAGAAGCTACTCATGATAGCAGGTAGGGGGCTGTATGTTACCATTTGTCCTGCGGTAAATACGTGGTAATTGCTTTGTACCGCTCAGAGGCTCAGAGTACTGCGGTGCCAAGGGCTGGGCTTTCCTTTAGATTCATTGCAGGCTTTTTTCTTTTTTTATCAGTATATTGTCAGGAATCAATTACTGTGGTTAATACAGTATTGCCCGAGGCTTTCTTGTAAATGAATATGTGAATGAAGGCTCAGTTAAACCTTCACAAGAAAGTGATTTCTCAGTTTCCAAAGCTAAGGGAGGGAGGACCAGAGACAAAAACATTTCCAGCTTAGGGGTTAGTCATCATTTTAAGTTCAATTTTAAAAGTGTTGAGCTGATCAGTGAGCATATCTCTTCCTAATCACTACATACCCTTTATTTTTAACATAGTTAACTGTTTGAGGACCACGATGTGATCACTGTGGCCTAGGGCCAACAACTCTTAATCTCTTTTGCTCTAAACACTAATCCATGTAACAATCGGGACTTCTTTCATGGTTTAAGATTCCCTTATGGAAGGAACACCAGCTTTAATCTCTCTATCTGTGGTTTTCCAGAGACAATCCTTCCTACACTGACGGTAGGCATGCTGAACGTTAGGGCGTATCTTCATCTGAAAGCCCAAATTATCAAGTGTCTATATGACATTTATAGAGAATGAAAAACAAATTCTCTCTCTTCTTCTGTTTGTTCTGCATTTTTCCACAGATTTAAGCTGTCCGTACTTTATTTGTTTCAGGATGGTAGAGAAAAAAGCAATTGGAAAAAGAAAATCTCACACAAAATTAGGAGAAGGCTATGCTACTGTGTGGCTAGACTTCTGAGAGGAATTGGGCTTGGTCTATAATGCAGTTTATTAAGGCACTTCATGGAAAGTGCCAGTTCTGTTGGCACAGAGAGGCTAAAGCACCTTTTACTTTAAGAAGTTCTGAAGGGTAAAATAAAACTTCCTGGCTAATTTTGCATAGTGTCCTAATGAGGCCACTGGTATTGTGATCTACTAGACCTTAGCAACACTAATAATCCACGGAGAGAATGGTTGTTCTGCCAGAGGATTTACTGCCTGTTGTGTGGTTGGGTTTTTGTAAGTTTTCTGTTTCACTTTGTCGTGGTTTAGCCCCACTCGGCAACTAAGCACCACGCAGCCGCTCGCTCACCCTCCCCCTCCCCGGTGGGATGGGGGAGAGAATCGGAAGGGCAAGAGTAAGAAAACCCACGGGTTGAGATAAGAACAGTTTAATAATTGAAATAAAATAATAATAATAGTAATAATAATAATGATAATAATAATAATAATAATTGTAATGAAAAGGAGAACGAGAGAGACAAACAAAACCCAGGGAAAAGAAAACAAGTGATGCAACCGCTCACCACCCGCCGACCGACACCCAGCCAGTCCCCGAGCAGCGATCGCTGCCCCCCGGCTAACTCCCCTCGGTTTATATACTGAGCATGACGTCATATGGTATGGAATAGCCCTTTGGTCGATTTGGATCAACTATCTTGGGCCGTGCCCCCTCCCAACTTCTTGTGCACCTGGCAGAGCATGGGAAGCTGAAAAAGAAAGTCCTTGACTAGTCTAAGCATTACTTAGCAACAACTAAAACATCAGTGTGTTATCAGCATTCTTCTCATGCTAAATCCAAAACACAGCACTATGCTAGCTACTAGGAAGAAAAGTAACTCTAACTCAGCTGAAACCAGGACACACTTTTAATAGGAATAATATGGGATGAATTCTACATGGTACATTGTGACTGTTACCACAGTAACAGCCTGTAATGATAAGCTGCTGCTTAGGTAACAGAACAGACTTTTGTAGAGAATAGGGAGTTTTCTCATGACAAAATGTAACCATTTTTGTTTCCAGGAGAAGAAAGGGCTCTGTGTCTTGTTGATGTAAAGAAAGTGAAGCAATCTCTAGCCCAGTCTCACCTCCCAGCCCAGCCTGATATCTCACCAAATGTCTTTGAGGCTGTCAAAGGATGTCACCTTTTTGCTGCTGGCAAGGTAGGATACAGCTCCCTCATGCCCCCAGACCAGCCTTTAGACTGCACTGAGTTTAATATTAATGAAATCAGCATCTTTATTTCACTGGCAACAAATCCAAGGTCTATATTCTTGTTTTATTCTTTTTCTTCAAATAAGAAGAGTATAGGGGCTGAAGAGAGGCTGAGCTGGAGACAGTATGGAGGATCTACTACTTATATGAATAAATTCAGGCAGGCTGACATGATGGTATAGCCTAAACTGCTACATAATAAGAAATACAGCATAGCATAGTATAACTGCCTCGTCACAGTTGACTTCAATTTCGAGATTTATAATTACTGAATTCCATCCACTGTTTGTTCTTGAACGTCATGTAACAGTTTCCAGGCTAGCAAATTTACTTATGTGTTTGCGTCACTTGATAACACTTGATATTTACATTAACTCCCAGTGTTAGTATGGAACATTCAGCCACAGCAAAAATTCTCACTACCAATTACTTCTACAGACTACTTTGATAACAAACTGAACATCATTCATTTCAAAGTGATGTTTAAGATAACAGTTTCAGGGGGTAAAATTTAGACCTAACCTGTGTGAATTTCTTCTCTCTTTTAACGAAACATTTTTCTGTGGAAAACCTTCAAATTTTTTATTAACTTCTTTCAAGTATAAAAGAAATCATAGAAGCAGTTCAAATTCATATTCTCTTTTGAGAATGTGAAGAGGCTTTTCATTATTTCACTAATTCACAATAACTACCCTATTAAAAATGTACTTGCTTATCTCTGCAAAATTCTGTTTGTGGCAAGAGGTACTCTGATTTGTTTCGCACACTCAGCATTAGAATTTACTCTGTATTACCATCCTGAACTATGCTTGTAATCTTCCTTACAGGTTGAGAATGGTCTTTGTATCTGTGCAGCCATGCCCAATAAAGTGGTGGTTCTGCGATACAATGAGAGCTTGAGCAAGTTCTGTATCAGAAAGGTAAGCTTAGTAATTCCCTTCTGTAGCTAAGGTAATTCACATATTGTGCTAAGACTTTGCTTTGGAGCAAACATCTTAAACCTTTTTGCATGCATAAGAACATTTGTTTGTCAGCTAAAGTGATAGCAAATTGCAACGTGCACTGACTAAAACTGGAGTAGGCAGCAATTTCTTTTAATAAGAGTTGGCATATTTGGAGACATGCAGAACAGAACTGTGATTTTTTTTTTTTTTTTTTTTTTTTTTTTTTTTTTTTTTTTTTTTTTTTTTTTTTTTTTTTTTTTTTTTTTTTTTTTTTTTTTTTTTTTTTTTTTTTTTTTTTTTTTTTTTTTTTTTTTTTTTTTTTTTTTTTTTTTTTTTTTTTTTTTTTTTTTTTTTTTTTTTTTTTTTTTTTTTTTTTTTTTTTTTTTTTTTTTTTTTTTTTTTTTTTTTTTTTTTTTTTTTTTTTTTTTTTTTTTTTTTTTTTTTTTTTTTTTTTTTTTTTTTTTTTTTTTTTTTTTTTTTTTTTTTTTTTTTTTTTTTTTTTTTTTTTTTTTTTTTTTTTTTTTTTTTTTTTTTTTTTTTTTTTTTTTTTTTTTTTTTTTTTTTTTTTTTTTTTTTTTTTTTTTTTTTTTTTTTTTTTTTTTTTTTTTTTTTTTTTTTTTTTTTTTTTTTTTTTTTTTTTTTTTTTTTTTTTTTTTTTTTTTTTTTTTTTTTTTTTTTTTTTTTTTTTTTTTTTTTTTTTTTTTTTTTTTTTTTTTTTTTTTTTTTTTTTTTTTTTTTTTTTTTTTTTTTTGAGATACTGGACTCAGCTGTAATCGTACCCTTGCTTATTTACCCAAAAAAGGCTTGCTTGCTTAATTATCCAGCAGTGTTCCCTCACCTCTGTTGTCTTTGGAGAAATCCATAACAAATGACTTCTCTCTTCTTTGCAATTCAGGAAGCAATGGATATCTGAATTTGTTTACTGTACCAGTGAAAATCAAAGGGTACTTGGTATTATTCCATCCCAGGATAGGCAGCTGTTTCCCATACCCTGATATATGTGTACTTTCTCCTGGCCAGCAAACAAGGCAGTAAGATATGGATCTCACATGGCTGTGTATACACCTCCTCTATATGTAAGCCTGTCTACCTGCAGCACCGGTACTGTACGGTACTGGTACGTGTCTTGCTTCATTCTGCCATGCATGGGTATCAAAAGCAGAACTAAGGCAGCTCTTCTTCAGACAGCCAACTGCAGGCAGCTAATACTCCGAGCACCTAACCCACTATTCCTCTCAAAGACAAGTCCAATGAAATGTCATGAGTAAATTTTATATGCTCATACACATCCAGGAAAAAACCCGAACAACAGGGATCCCTCCTCAGAACAGAGAGTTTAAACACTGCCCGCCTCAAAATGGGCTGGTACCCAGAAACTCATCTCCTTTCCAAATCACAAATTAAGGGATGTTCAGGTCAAACTACATATCCCTGTGAGCTTCTGCAGGTTACTTTGAAGGCACTGGTTCAATTTACAGCTTGACTGAGGCTTTTATCCCCACTGCTGTAAGGAAGCAGAGTCGGCACAGTAATTCAGATGCTGGCCTCCTTGGAAGTAAAGACACGTTTGATGGAGAGGATCTTGGCACAAACAATGTGGATGCCAGCAAACCTGGAACACCCACAAGCATTGTAGCTGATACCAACTCTCGCTCACAATGGAGCAGCAGCCGGCAGGAAACACTGAAGACATACAGCTGCCGTCCTCTGCTCATGCTGCCGTTCACCTCCATAGTGCCAAGTGCCTTGACAAGGGCTTACATGCAAAGGCGTGGTTCCTTAGAAGGCAGGTTTTCCTTATCTTCACTAATCCAGACAACTGAATTTAGATCCTAACAAGATGGCAGCAAGCCCAGAATATGCTCTTCTGTTCTGCCAACTAAATTTCCAGATAAATTAGGAATTATGCAAGGAATCCTGTCCTCAGAAGATCTGGGGATCTGTGTGTTGTGTCAGGCTAACCTGCAGAGCTATCCTAGCTGTTCAATCACAATGCAAATCTTGGTGGACAACATATCTGTGTTATGTTGTGCAAAGAAGGGAAGGAAGATTGTGTGTTTGTCTTCCTTTTGCTTAAGGAGCCAGCGAGCTAATTTCATAAGTGTTAACAGCAGAGATACTTTGCTTTTGAGAGACAGTTAGGGACTTTGAGGTTGCTGTCTCTCCCTTTTAAAGAGATAAATGTGGCAATATATAATCTTCCAGAATAAGAAAAATCTGTAAACTGTTATAGGGAACTAATATTGGTCTGTACTTTCCTCCTCTTTTTCCAGGAGATTGAAACCTCTGAGCCTTGCAGCTGCATCCATTTGACCACTTACAGCATCATCATTGGAACCAACAAGTTCTATGAAATTGAGATGAAGCAGTATACACTGGAAGGTAGGAGACATTTCCTGAGGAACGCACCAAGTGGTTCCACAGATTGTTTTGGTGGGGCTTTTCTAAAGCAGTTTAGAAAAAAAAGTTGGTGCTGACCAGGCTGTTTTTCTCCATTCTCTTTGCAGAGTTTCTGGATAAAAATGACCACACTTTGGCCTCTGCTGTGTTTGCTGCTTCTACCAACAGTTTTCCGGTCAGTATCATCCAAGTGAACCCAGCGGGGCAGAGGGAGGAGTATCTGCTGTGTTTCCATGGTAAGTGTGTTCTAGGGTTGTGCACCCAAGTTCTGTTGTAAAGGAAAGCTGAACAGAGTTGACTTTCTGGTACCTGGTAATGAGTATTTGTTGAAAACTGTGAATCTAAAAGCCCTGGAAGAGCTGTGGCTGGTGGTTTAAACAATAAGATGCACAGGGCATTGGCACTAAAATAGCGCACTTGCTGAGGTGCTTTTGGTCAGCTTGCTTCTGGCTTAAAAGTTCTCCGTGCCTGTGGATCAGTTACCAGAAGCAGGCTTCTGTGCCTAAAGGGAAAGGATTGTAGTCAATGTTAAGTGTGAACCAGGTGTTTGATTATCATGATAAAATGTTAAGGGGTTTTCAAGCTTTGGCATTCTTGTCTGGTTTCCATACAGTCAGATGAGACTTTTTAATCTTGTGATGAAATAAAAGAGGGTGTTATTTTTTTGTATAGCTGCTTTTGTTGGCCCTCTGGGATAGTGTCATGGAAATGCACAGGAAGTCTTCAAAAGCCCTCTAGCAGTAATTTTGGGTGAGTTACAGTAGGAGTCTCCTAGTCTTCCCAACTGTAGATTAAATAATCTTACCTTAATTTGCATAGAGAGACCTAGAATTGCAGTACCTTTTGATACTGAAAGAACTCCTACATCTAGCCAATCCAGTGTCAATTAGAGTAATTCACAGCACTCTAGGATTTGCAAGATAGTAAGCACCCTGTCCCTGTTAGGAACCCCGGGGTCAATTGCCTTTGTCCTTTCAAAAACAAATGAATAAAATTCAGGCGCATGTTCATGACGTGACATTACTTTTCTTGGCAGAGTTTGGTGTCTTTGTGGATTCCTATGGAAGACGCAGTAGGACAGATGACCTGAAATGGAATCGCTTGCCCTTAGCTTTTGGTAGGTGTTGAGGGACATTCACTTGGATAATGGAAATTATTGAAACTGGGAAGCATCCTTGTGGGACAGGTATTCTTCACTCAGCGCTTCTGTTTTCCTCTTCGCTCTCCCAATTCTCCCAGAAACTATGGAGATTTTCCCATGATTTAAGATCATTATAAATCCAAATGGCAAACCTTCTGACGTATAAACAATTTGAGGAAAACTAAACCAAAATAGTATTTCTTTAATGTTCCTAGTCTGACAGTGGAATTGTCTAGTGGAATTTTTAATGATGCTTGGAAGTTTCTGAAATAGTCAAGAATATATAATGTCAGTGCGGTTCCCGCAGGCCTTTCGCACTACCTAATGGGATTTTGTTCAGTTAACAGTCTGTTTTTAACGCCTTTTTCATGATGCTTTGGTTAGTAAAATTCTTGAGATACAGATCATTTCAAAGCAGCAATTCTTTAAGCTTGCATCTCCCTGTTTAGTAATGGTGTCTATGTCTTATTACAGAAAATATATTCCCTTAGTTTTCCCCAGGGGCTGTGAGGCTCTGTTGTGCTTGCTGGTGCTTTTTAGAAGTTTATAATAGAGAATTTTATTTTGTGTTTTTCCTCCCTCTGTGATGCTCCTTCAGCCTACAGGGAGCCCTATCTGTTTGTGACCCACTTCAATTCCCTTGAAGTGATCGAGATTCAGGCACGAGCTTCTCTAGGGTAAGTTGTTCTCTTTTCATTACTTTGAACAGCATGTGCTGCAAGAATATGTGTATTTCCCCGGAAAAGCTACAGTGTTGTCATTGTAAAGACTTTTTCCTCCAATTTTACCCAGAACTCCAGCACGAGCCCACTTGGAGATACCAAATCCACGGTATCTAGGGCCTGCAATTTCATCTGGAGCTATCTACTTGGCCTCCTCCTACCAAGACAAATTAAGGGTGATTTGCTGTAAGGGCAATCTAGTGAAGGAGACCAACAATGAGCAGCACCACAGAGGATCTTCTGCTACACGCAGGTACGATGAAGTCTGTGTGTTATGGTCCTCGTGCACCTCGTTAGCAAACTTCGCTCCAGATGGCTTTTCCCCCCAAAATGTTGGATGCCCTTGTTCCATTCTTAGAGACAGAGGCTGGCGTCAGCCAATTATTGTCATGCTGGAATGGAACACAGAGTAATGTCACTGATGTTTTAAAATCTAGAAGGCAAAGAAATATTAAATCTGTAGAAATATGTGGGTAATCTCCTCCACAAATGCTTTGTGATCTCCAGCTGGTTTACTTTTATGTTGTGATACAGCTGTGACTTCAGAGCTTGGTGAACTTAGATGCTATTGATATGACACTAAACATTGACTGACTGTAACAATCTCTAAAGCAAGAGCCCCTTCCTCTTAAATAATGAGTATGCCTTAGGGAGACAGCATTGGGAAATTGTGATATGATCTTGTTCTGTTCACCACAACAGCGATACTTCAGACAGGTGAATAAATACTGGGGCTGATAGTGCCACTGTGCATTGGAAACTGAGAAATTGAGGCTTGTAGTTCATCCTAACCTGGCCTGAACATCCTGGAGCTACTGAAAATTCTGTATGTGAAAAGGCATATATCAAATTTTAGTGTACTTTTATATGGAAAAGTATACTGCTGAATATATGAAAATGTGTAGTTTTCTGGCCTGTTACATAGACTTGACTTACATTAGCAATTCATCAAGGCACTTTACTAGTGTTGCTAAAGTAATGAATACTCAGCTATCAAAATATCTTTGCACTTTTCATCTTGGCTCAAGGAGGTCTGATGCTTTTTTCACCAAAACACTGCTGGGTGTTTGGGGCAAGTTACATTTTTGCTAAAAGAAAATGTAACGTGGGGTTTTTGTCGCTCAGCTGTTCGCGTCCATTATTTTTGAATGACAGCAGCCCTAACAAGAGAGGTCCGCCCACATACAACGAGCACATAACCAAGCGGGTAGCATCAAGCCCAGGGCCACCAGAAGGTCCAAGCCACCCTCGAGAACCAAGCACACCACATCGGTACCGCGAGGGAAGGACAGAGTTGCGGAGGGACAAGTCACCTGGGCGGCCACTGGAGAGGGAGAAATCTCCAGGCCGGCTTCTGAGCACCCGCAGAGAAAGGTCCCCTGGAAGACTGTTCGAAGAGAGCAGCCGAGGACGAATGCCTGTGAGTGGTGCCAGAACTCCTCTTGCTCAAGTCAATAAGGTAAGCCAGGAGCCCGGAACTTTTCTGTTCTCAGGAAAAGGCATGCCCTGCAGAAGAGCTGGTTGTACTGTAAAGTACAAGAGCAAATCCAATCTCACCCCACCCCCCCCAACTTCTATTAAAACAGAGCACATATGGTGTGACTCACTGGCCCTGTGAACACCTTCCCTTGTGCTAGTTCTGTAACTGCAAAAGCAGCTTGACTCTGGACCAGGCTAAAGTCCTCCAGATCTGAAAGCAAAGGGCATTTACCAACAGAAATCAAGTTATTGAGGGCTTCAAGGGGAACAAGGTCGGGAGAAAGGAACACGGGAGCCTGCTGCATTCAGAGTGATGCTGATAGTACTTGCCTTTGTCAGAATTACGCCACCTAGAAGCAAGCAGGCGTACAGCACTTGCTCAGCGGCAGCAGCAGTAGTTGGGTGATGCGCTGCTGCTGGCACCTATGCATACGTGAGAAAAATATGTGCAACCTGTAACTGTGGTTTTATTTCCCTGCCAGGTCTGGGACCAGTCTTCAGTGTAAGTCTCAGCTAGACAAAGTTACTCATCTTGACCTGCAGGAAAAAAAAGGAAATATACTGAGTATATGCACTCCATATGTCTGCTGCCCAGTTACCAAAACCATTCCTGGGCCAAAGCTAGCTCCGCCTCGGGAGACGTGACGCTTTTGAAGATTGTTCGCATCTCAGTTAATTTCTCTGCACTTTCCTGCACTCCTGTTTTTGCACTTTGTACTACTGTTACTCTTTCAAGCAGTTCATGAACTTTTTGTATTCACTTTAGTCCCTAGTAGTTCATCAAGGAAATTAAATGGGACTAGAGTCCCACCCCAGGTCTTTAATGTGGTTAGCACCCCTTACCAGATAATTGATCATAGTTCTGAGACATGCTGGGAATTCCTGATGGCCCGGAAACAGAAGGGCCAAGGTGAGTGAGCCTTTTGATAGAAGGTGTGATTGGATATTCTCTACAGAACACCAGAAAAATTATTTCCGATTATTCCATTCACCTGCCACTTCTGAAAGTTATTTTGTTCTCACTAAAATTGCTCTAGAGCAGCCCTGATGGGGAGGGAAGAACCCTGCTTTAAACAATCCCATGTGCCCGGCCCTGAGACAAAGTGCATTACCTATAAGCTACTGGGGTGTAAGACTTTATCCAGGTCTTCTGCATGACAGTTCACTGCATGCTGCTGCACCATCACTGGCTGCTCTCTCCTTTTAGGTTGCTTTGCTGAGTAGTGTATTGTACCTCACTTGTAACTTAACTGAAACCTTTAGATTACGCTGCAAAATAACCATCAATTACTCTGGAAATTTGGCAACGAAGAGTTAACAAGCCTTATTCTATGGCAAGAACTACAGTCACACTGTGTTCTCCTCTCAGCATTGAACATGGTCCCTTCAGAAATGACACCGTAGTCCTGGCATCCCACGTTCCCCAGAGAGAAGAGCAGCCCAGGGCTGGCTCTTCCCGTGATCTGTAACTTGTCGTACAATAAGAACCAAATGTTATGGCACAAGAGGATACGCACAATGAACAGCTTTAGCGGTTACTGAACACACCTTCGCCTTTGCTTCCGCGTATCTAACCTCGAGCCATTTATTGCTTTCTATTCTCTTTTGCTGTGAACATGAAGCAGAGAGCAAATGATTTTCAAAGCAGGTTTTGACCATTCAATCTGCAATAGCAACATTCTAAGTGAACAACCATGTTCTTTACAACTGCAAAGAGCAAAACTGCATCCAATCTTCCCTTGGCCACACTCTTAAACTTCTGCTAGTCCCTTGCAAGCCTGTGCTAACCTGTTCTAGAAACCCATAAAAATTCAAATGCCTGGTCAGTGTCCTTTGGCGAGTTTCATGAATATTGTATTCCGTTCTCTTGTCTGTTGGGTTATTTTAGATCAGATGATTTGGCAGGAAACTTGCTGAAAGTTTTTGTCTCCTGGTCTGAATATTTTGAGAGGTCACTGAGATCAGTCTTTAAATCTTTGCATCTCATGGAAGATCTTCAAGACCTCAGAAAGGGGCTTGTTGAGTCCTGAAAGTGTATATCTTGTGTCTTGTTTGTGAAATGCTTCCTGCTATAGAAATAGCTCAAAGGACTGTACATATTTACAAGAAACTTTATATTCGTAACAAAAGGGAATTGAATTGGTTTCTACTTTTTTATTGTAAACTGTGCATTTTTCAACACTAGCTTTTTTGTTTTAATGGTGGTTGTGGACAGCCATCTTCAGACACTGGAGGGGCCTCAGCTTAGTCCTCCTCACTCCCATGAAGAAATATTGTAACATTAAATTGCAATTGAAGCTTGTTAGCATAAATGAGGTTTTAGGTCTCTAAAAGTACAGGAATTTTCTTCATTACCTTTTTATTATTGACAAGGGAGGGAACCAGAGGGACAGTTCAACGCTCCACCTGGAAAGTATTGAACTTTGTTGTTGAACAATAACCAAATAAAACAAATAACTATCTTGACTGGCATGGTGAAATGAACGCTTCCTTCTATATAGAGTAACACTGAGCCATCCTACCATTGCACCCAGCATTAGAGGCTGTGTAATCTATAGGCGTCAAAGCTTACCAAAGAGCTAACCTTGACAATATTTAGCATTTTAAGTCATTATTCCCTGAACAAGTAGCATAAGTGGCTTCACAAAAACAAAGCATGTTCATATGAACTAAAACAGGTGGATTTGTCCAAATATTTTACTATAGCAGCAGTCAGCTGCAAACACCTACAGCTAAATTCTGCCCTCACATACTTAACTAGTGGTATGGGTAGAGGTAAGACACATGTGAGTATCTGGGAAAACAATCTTGCCCTGGTAAATGACCCACACAGCTTGAGCTGGAAAAAACCATCTTAATTAACAACAGTGTGATCTAATGACAGGTTTGGGATTTATCCCAGCAGTGTAGTAGTAGCAAAGCGGACGGAGATAGTTACTCATCCCACCGCTGTAACATGCTGGTGCTTTAAGGCCTAATAGCTGCAACTTTAAAAAAAAAAAAACCAACAACACCAAACATTCACAAATCAAGTCAGATTGAGTACAACCTGCAGAGTTACTGTACATCTTAACTTACACCTGCTGGGAAAACTTGCTAGATCAGACTTAAATGTAAATACATCTATTTTTAACTGAACCAGTTTTTACAGGGTCTGAAGTATTCTTTCACAGGAAGAGGTTTTTAATATTCACACTGCTGCCTACAGTAACTTAATTTGTCCTCCTACTGTTCAGTGTTTTTGGTTTTGTGCACATACCCACCCCCTTACTCCCAATAAAGGGCTTGCTGGAGGGTGTGTGGGCGGGTTACTAATAGCTCCTCTTACATTTTGGTCTACATGACATTCTTCATGAAAATGCTCTACATTAAAAACCAAGCTGCTTGATTTATCTATTGTGCCTACCATCTGATGTATATGATGAAATGCTAACTTGTTAAATGTTCCTTTATTTCTATTTTACTGTGCACAAAGAATACTTATTTAAAGCTCATTGTTGCAGTCCTATGATGCATGATCAAAATTGTAACAAAACTAAAATAATCCAGAAACTGGTGGAGTAAAAAAAAAAGATTATTTATTGAGCCTTTTGATTACCGAGAACCCTGCACAAATCCCCTGTCAGCTTGACCACCACACGCTGTGCTGAAATTTAGGGGGTCGGGGAGGGCAGGGAGCCCTTGTTATTTCTGCCGTAGACGCAGAATGTAACGGCTTACTCAAGAGTCCCAAAAATGACTGTAACAAAACTCTCTGCATCTACCTTAAGAAAATGTGCTCTCCTAGCAACAGCCAAGAATAAACACAACAGCACAGACTGTGAGATGTGGGTGTGGAATGTAAGTGAGCTAATAAATCCAACTCTTGATCCAGCTTTTGCCTTTGGAGGGATTTGATTCATCCCATTACAATAAGGGAACACAGTGTGATTAATTCATTCACCTGACAAGCAGAGAACAACCTAGAAAAAAAAAAATTTTTAAAAAAAAGGTCGCAGCTCCCCCCATCCCACAACCCACCACACAGTGAAAACCAAACCAACCAGCCTACCTCTGCCCTCATCAGCCCCTGCCAGGAGCCATCCATCCGTCTGGGAGAGGTCCTGGGGCCTTCAGGCAGCTGCGCTCACCCACCCAAACAAGCAGAGAAAGGTGGCGGTGATCACGGACTAATTACTCCTGCAAGCCCTCAGGCAGTGTGCCGGGCCCCTGGCTGGTCACAAAGCCTGGGCCCCTCACCCTGGTTTCTGAGGCAAGAAACAAAGGGATTGTTAAAGGGGTTGTTTTTTTTGGGGGGCTGCAAAAGGTAAGGGTGCAGTGCTGGCTGCACACCATGTACCCAGTGCTCTTTATCATCTGAGACATGGCTATAGGCTGCAAATTAAAAAAAAAAACCCAGGCAACACTTTCTATAAAATATTTGGTTCTGTCCTATGGTTCCACCATACCAACACTGATGAAAAGCCTGAAGTAGTCATGCACATCTGTAATTGGGGGGGGGGGGGGAATCCACAAAGCTTAGCAACAACTAATGCGACCAAGTCAGTAAGTCTTGCATACTTTCACCTTCCTTTCTGGTCTCCATTTCTCCACGTATCTGCTGCTTTAGTCTTTGACTTGTGAAAGATTTGTTTTGCAACTAAAAAAGAAACAAACAAAAAAACCAAACCAAACTTATTAAGCTACCACTAAGCTCCTCTTTTCTTCTAGCAAAAAAAAATAATTCTAGGGCATCAAATAAGAAATGTGCTATCATTTCCCTGCTGGCACTAAAAGCATTTAAGAGGACTCACTACATGACTTCTGTCTGCCAATACATTCTCACATTTACTTTTCTTCGAACACAGCTGAACAATTCCTTCCAACACTTGCCTCTCCGCTGCTGACGCTTATCCTACCAAACAGACTCAGTTCCACACAGACGCCTTCACCCTGTTTGCTGCCATAGGGTGCACCCTGTATTGGGCACCCTGCAGCACACAGCTCAGCCCCATAATGAGATCCGGGAGTGTTTACTGCTGGGGCTCTGGCCCACGGTGCCCGCCCGAGCCTCCCTGGGCACTGCGCCCACACCTCACCTGTGGCAGATACACCAAGCAAAGACATGAGCCAGGTACCGCGGCTCACCTGCCCACAGCTCCTCAAGCTGCAGGCCCTGAGCCCTGTTCAGGTCACTGACCAGCACAGCTAACAGCCCATCACCACTTCTACTATGCTGACAGCAGAGCATGGCACATGGGACCCCACCACACCGCTTCTGTGCACCAGCACCATTGCCCTACCAGACATCAGGAACTGGCACCTTTGCTGACACTGCTATGGAAAAAGAAGCCGTTATTTAACATTGCTAATTAATACTGTTCAAGCATTGGGTTTCTCTATGGCAGGGACCTGACAAAGAATGGCTGTGGTCACACATTTATCTACCACCACATACTTCTGCATTTAAACTTCTAGGTGTTTTTTGACTGAGTTTACATTTGAACAAAAGGCAATCCTGTTACATTAGTTACTGGAACTGTTCCAACCTGCTCTCCTTTGTCTGTTTTGATGCATTTTTTTTATTGCCCTGACATACCTTTAGCTCAAGCTAAAAGGAACCTCCACCTCCCCGCCCAGCAAAGCACACAGGCCTCCCTGCAGCACCCGCTGCTCTGCAGGTGTTAGCACTGATCACACATCCACCGCCTCTTCCCTGACCTCCTCACAAGTCGGCATTTTCTGGTGCTAATAAATATTAGAGAGGGTGCAGACTGTCCCACCGCACAGCCTAATCCAATGCCATACATGTGCCTGTGACACCGCAAACCACATCCAGCCTGCAATTGCCCGCTGTCAAGGAGAAAGGCTTGGAAAAATGGTCTGCCTTAAGAGTGGCTGGCTGGAACAAAGAGAAGCTGACAGACAGGAGCCTCAAGGCCAATACCGAGTTTTTCGACCCTAAGGAACTGATTGCTGGAGCTTGTAAGTAATTGGACTCTTGTTCTTCCTGTAAACTTTACATCACAAATATACACTAACACCTCCCTCCTCTTCTTCACTGATTAACTGCAAGCGGACAAAGTGTTTCAAACTGCATCTATGAATGAAAAGCTTGCACAATCCACCAAGGCATTAAAACTGCAATCAGGCAATCACAGGTTGGTTATAAAAAAATAACTCAAGGAAGCTGAGGTTACCAAAGTTGGGAAGGATAATAACAAAGCAAGTCACCCACTTTCCTTGAAAATGTTTTATTTGTTTCTAAAGAGGCTGAAAACAAAAGCAATTCCATATTTCAGAATACCAAATACTATCCATAGCACAGAATGAAGAAAGAGTTTTCAGAGAAAACCATTGCACTATACCCAGATCTACTGAGCTACTCAGGATATTGCAACAGGGCTAGTGAACAGACCCGAGGATGGCACACCACCCTTCCACTGTGGCTGGTTCCACTGAACACTGGCTGCTGCAGCTTTTGTCCCCACTCAAACTCCTCATTGATTTGTGCAATGTGCTCTTCCCCCCCATCAGGCGGGGGCTGGTTATCGTTGGCACAGTCACTGGCACTCTCAGGCACCAAAAAACAAACAGCAGGAAGGACCAGCCGGTCGCCTCCTGAGCTGGTTCCTCCAGGGCAGGCCCGAGGCACACTGGCAGGCAGTTTTGCATTAATGTTGCATTTGTTTTGGGATAAAACAGGCTGTGAGTACCAAGTACAGGCAGCCTGGCATTACTATAATCGCTTAGAAAATATAAACAGAATAAAAAGTTACAGAGATCCCAACAGCCCTGGCTGCAGAAGCACCAGGGGTTTTATACCTGTGGTTGACTCTGCAACCTGGAGCAGAGGCACGGCTCTAGCCCTGGGCACAGAAGGGTGCAGAGCTGCTGTATCCAGCATGCTGCAGCTGCTTACACCAAGGGGCAAGTTTGGCCACTGCGATACAGGTGACTTACAGCCACCTTCAGGCTGTTACTGAAGAACTAATCCCTAAACCGAATACATCGATTTCCTTACAGCTACCTATCCCAGCTTAAGGAAGTCCTTATCAGTGACAGCAAGAGAAATTGGTTTCAAAAAGCAGATTACTGCAAGACACATTTATGATTTACAGAAAAATCCAGCTATTAAAAACAATTGTCTTTACCAGAAATTCCACAGGGGAAAAGTTGTATTTCAGTTCTCATGAAGAGAAAAACTACAGAGCTATTCACGGTAGAAACAGTGCACCCCAGTCTACCGTAAAATAAAAACGAGCTTCTTGATGATTGTGTCACTGATTTTTGCCTAGAAAGGCTGCTACAGAAAGATCATCAATATTCACACTTATTTCAGCCACGCAAGTTTGGAACTTGCTACTGAAATAACTGTGTGTTTGATGAGTTATGAAACCAGTAATGGGCTTGCTTTTGCTGAGTGTTGAGGTCAAGTAAGATTCCACAAGAATCCTGAACTTTCTAGACTTTGGGCTGGCTTGTTTATTCTTACAGTCTGCCTCACTGTGAAAGTTCTTTAATCTGTTGCTGCTCTCACATTTTTCAGCCTAATTAAATTGGTGCTTTTTTAACTGAGCTGACAATGGGCACTGACACCTTTGCCATCTGTCTAGTTGCCATGAAGCTGCCATCTCCAAGAACTTCCAAGGTGTGACTGGGGAAATAAGGCAAATACAGGAAAACCTGGAAGTCTCAGAAACAATATGAAATCAGAGTTCATTTGCTACAGCACAGAGCAGGAGTACATTTGGTTAAGAAAAGATTTTTTTTCTGAGACTGCACTGGCCCAGAACAATTAGTCACAAACTACTATGATGTTCATATTGGCTTGTACAGCAAAGTAGTCACGTATTTCTTCTTGTAACGATGTGTAGCACTAAGCACCATCACTCCATCCTACAGGAGACAGAAAACAAGTGAGCATATTACATGGTTATCTAAAAGCTGCAAGTGTGAAGAACATGGCCTGGCCTCTCACCTTGATAGAAAGTGCGTAGAGGTGGTTCAACATGACATGGTTGGGTTCAGGGAGTAGAGCAGGATCGCACTGGAAAAAAGAGAAAGCAAGACAGTATGAAAATAACAGAACTCAGAGTTTACTCATCACAGCTGATGGGTGATAAACACTGTCTGTAACTAGCCATACCCTCAAATACATCACACTGCTTCTTACGCTGAGTCCGTCAACAAATGTAGACAAAGTTTCAGAACAATCCAAGACCCCTCCAGGGTGAAACCCTCTGCATCCTCACTGCAATCGTGAAACAGACCTCCATTATTTCTTATGTACTTCTGACATTTTAATAGCGTTGCAGTGGGAGGATCAGGGTTTCTGGAAGTAAAATAGCTATCTAGTTTCTTTTCAATTTTGAAGAGTGAAGTAGAAAAATACATTTACTTCTGATGGATCCATCTGGACATATGTAATAAGGAATTTACCAACATGGCAACTATTCTAAGGTTTTTCCTTGCCTGTCCCCTGTCTGTACCCAGATTTTTCCATCTGTTCACACCCTCAAGGCCCTTATTCAGTAAAACAAACTAATGTACTCACAGAAATGCCTGTGTCCTTATTCAGGATGACCTGCAACAGGTGGGGGGGAAGAATAGGTGGCGATTTAAAGCGCTCCTCTGCCTTACAAACATAGGGCTCCTGGTGGTACGGTCCTGGGGGTGAACTTGACAACTCTGCCAGAGAGATGTTAAATATTTATTCTTAACTAGTCTGTAAGAATATCTGCTCTTTATAGGTACGTTTTTACTGGTATTCCAAGTCAATTTTCACATCCAGGAACACACGGCCGAAAGAAATCAATGGCATGTAAGTATAAGAACTGAAGCAGCTGATGGAGTGCCAGAGGATCAGTCACTGCCCAAGAAGTGATTTAAGATGTCCAAAGTCTGTCTGACTTGAGACTAGCTGTGAAGATGTGGGAGGCGGAGTTCTGAGGGCCCCACTGCACTCCAGAACTTCACCGTCATCTCTGCCCAGCATTTCTCCAGCAAAGACTTAATAGTAAGCATTGCTCCACAATGTTACCGCCAAGGGAAGCACTAAAACATAGGACACACATGTAAAAGGCAGGTATTGTCCCCATGCAGGGACAGACTAATAGAAAGAGCTCTTGAGAGTCTAAAGCAATAGAAGGAAAGGCTGTTACAGCACATGGGGGGAAGGCGTCTACTAGAATCTCCTCCTGGCTTCTTGCACTGTCCAAGTCTCAATAAATCACATTCTTTCTCCAAAAAAGCTTTGTCCAGGGGCAAGTGGCACATAGCAAAAAAACAAGCAAATGCACCTTGTGCTTCAGATTCAAAGGACAGGTCTTCTGAAGGAGGATTTAAGGTACTATTTCAA
The DNA here is from genome assembly GCA_013401315.1 of Balaeniceps rex. Classification (NCBI taxonomy): domain Eukaryota; kingdom Metazoa; phylum Chordata; class Aves; order Pelecaniformes; family Balaenicipitidae; genus Balaeniceps; species Balaeniceps rex. The sequence continues at coordinate 54,846 of VYZW01030012.1, read as the reverse complement.
TCATGGTCTGTCTCCATCCCTACAAAGGTCTATAAAGAACAAGTGGCAAAGCTGATCTCAGAGATGACTCAAGCTAAATCTTACCTCTCTTCTGTTACACTAGAATATGAAACTTAAGGCAAAAATAGCATTTTTATATTATTCTAAGATATAGATCATTTATACTGAGAGGATATGACATATTCCTGAGCCTGCGTTAGCACTAGTAAGATGCACCTAATTTCTACCTCTTAATGTGCAACTTCTGACCTCCTCAACCCATCTCCTTAGCAGAGAAAGATGGCATTAGGAGCAGCGTAGGCTGGCAACATTGGTTTGGTGTTGTAAGGTGGAGACTGATCCACCACTGAGTGCACCAAAACCAGCCATTTCACATTGCACAGGCAAGCAAACAGCTATTAAGCACCCATGACTTCCTCCTAATCAGATCTACAGTAACCTGTGTTGCTGTGTCAGAGGCTTCCTCCTTTATGCATTCCACATTCTTCCTTTGTGCATTTGTGATTCCTGTACACGTCCACAGGGCCTGACAAAAGTGGAGATTAATCTATACTGGAGCTTTAACTTCAGATAAAAAGGAAGATGGAATTTTTAACAGCTCTAAAAAGTGTGATATAAAATTACCAGTACGCTCATACCAGACATGTCTGAACATTTCTGGGAGTCCACCATCAAAGCATCGAATACTTCAAAGTCAGTTTTCTTCACCTGTATGATGTTATTGACGGTACCTAGCTGGCTGGTTACTACTGGCTGGGAAGAAAGATACAAAAGTCAGAATAAAAAAGCTTGCAGGACTATTAGATTCTCAAAATGAGACAATCAGCATTACCAAGAATGGGATATATTGCTTTTAAAATGTGCTAGTACCAGATATGAAAAGAGCTCACCATTGCTCAGTTAGTGCTAGGTTAAGGGCAAGTGCAGAATTTAGGACTCGGGGGGATGCATGTCAGTTGAACCTGCTACGTCCGCAGCACTTGATAAATTCTTGGGCTATACATAAGGCTAGGATCAGGTTTGAGCTAAAGTTAACAGTGAGGACACAAGGAGCCGGGCTTTACTTTTAGCTTCTACAGGGCTTTCAGAGCCAGGCTAAGATCTGCATGGCCTGATGCAGGACACAGTATGGTTGGTATTGCTGGTTTACTACTAAAGCTAAGACTAGAATCGAGGGCAGAGGGTTCTAAGAACTAAATTTACTGCAAGGTAAATTCTGCGAGGTTCTGTGAGGTTTGCCAAGACAGCAAGAAGACTAGAACCAGCAACTGTGAATGATTAGTTCTGAAGCAGGTAGGGACTGCTGGGCGGGCTAGGGTTAAAGCTCATTTTATGGCAGAGGAGGAAGAAAAGGTCTGGTAGATTTTGGCACAATTACCGGACTATGAAAATATCTAGAGCAGCAATAGCAACATCCTGGCACAGACAGCAAGTACAGCACAGAGAGATTTGGGCTGTCAGCAATGCTACAGTACTTTAAAAGTACTGTAGCACAGTTTGGCACTAGACAAGAAAAGCTCACCATCTCTTATAAATCAATACCCAAGAGATCTTGTCATCCATTTGTTACAAAATCTACTGTCGTTTGAGGCTGTCAGTCTGATGCCGCCACCTACGCCAGCTGGGATCAGGAATCTCTCTCTCGTCAGCTTAAAAAGTCAGTTTCTATTGTTAACTAATACCTTCTCTCTGAAAAGGCCAGCTATTGGTAGAGAAACCAGCCAGTTTCTCATTTTCAGATGCCTCAATGAATACATACAGCGAGTCGAAGAAAATATTACCTCTGAAGGATCGTGTGTCCACTGCCCATCCACAAAGAACTTGTATTGGTGCTCTCCTTCTGGCAGGTCCAGGATTGCCACAAAGTTATTGTGACTGGAATTTAAGACAAACAGTCAGCCCTGAAATATTCTGAAAAGTATGTCAATCTATAAACTGTGGAAAACACGGTAACACAGAATACAAGCCTCCTTAACATGCAAAAACTTAAAAAGGCAGTGCCACATTTAAGAGAATCTCGTGCAATGTAAAGGCAAAGAATCAAACTGAAGTTAATGTTAATGATCGTTTCTTCTGTGACAGTAAGTCCCAACACATCTAGTATCACATTCCTGGCATCAAGGATTTGGCACTGAGCTTTTGTAAAGTCATCCTCACATCTTCATGTTACTTGTTAGTACGTGAGACCTCATTTCATCTGCGAGACTCCTGTTGATGGAACAAGATCAGCTTACTCGTATTTCCTTGCCTTTCAGAATTTGCCATGATAAATTACATTTCACAAATGCCTATGAAATAAATGAACAATGACTAGAAGATGAAAGCAGCAACTCAATACTTCTGAGTTACTTTGGGTCTGAATAGCTGCTGCTTGGTAATTTTGATACTTCTGTGCTTTGAACTTCCTGATTCTTCAGAAGTCTTTACCAGCATCTCAAAGAAGCTGAGAAACAGTTGATTCTATGTGAACAACTCAAACAGGCCACACAATGCCAGTATCTCTCTTTACTTCTTCTCAGGTAAGGAGCGCAAGCATACCACCACAGAGCTGGATTTGAAATTTTAGTTTGGAATAACGAACTCTTCTACTTGAGCATATCTGATTCAGTAACGTGATTTTATCCAGCCTCTAAGGAGGTCGAAATATCTCCTTTCCCAGAATACCTAATCTGACAAGAGACAAACCTGTCTGGTTTTTTTTTTGGTAAAGAGACCTTTTTGTCCTTCTTCCAGATTCATTTCACCATTTCCCATCTCCCAGGCTTTCTACTTAAAGTATGACAGTAACACTGATGTTCCACTGGCCTTTTTTCCAGCTTCTGTCTTGATAATTTATTTCACATTGTTCATGCACAGAACAATCCTTCCATACCACTTCATCAGGCCACTATGCTCCTCCCTCAAATTTCCTAAGAAATTAAGACACTTCTGCAACAATGCCAATGCAGGTAGCCACTCACTGAGATGAGAAACACCAGGAACTGGCAGGAGGCCAATCTTTCATGGATATGTCATCGTTGACAGACAACAGGGCTCAGATCAGTTAAATTCAGACTCTCCCCCATCCATTAAGTTTTAAATTTTTGAAAAAACATTGGTTTAAATGAAGTACTTACTCAGGTACAGAATTAAGCAGAGCTTCAGAGCTCTCTGGCAGGAAAAAGCACTTGGTACCTTAACACAGATTTATTCTCTCGTTCATGTAAGTTACCAGCAGGTACCCCAGGCTCTGAGTTTCCTAAGCAGAACTTGGACCCTTTGAGCTGGGCAAAAGCCAATGATACGGCAAGAAAGTACATCTGCCACCAGAGACACTATGGTTAAAACCAACTTCACCTTACACAGCCCAGCTTTATCCCAGGTAGCAGACTGCACAACAAACATTGTTTTGGGTCATTCATGCATGGTGCCTAGTGAACAAATCACTCTTTCAAAATTGACACACAGCTCAACTCTCATCCTGTGCCATCCAACAATCAAAAAGTCAGATTCTCATCAAGGGCTTGAGGAGAGAAGCAGGAAAGTGGTAAATCCAAGCACAATGCCAATCTATCAGCTGAGCACCTTTCTCACTGCACTAAGCATTCCCAGTCCATGGGGAATATCACCGATACAGCAGCAGCAGTTTATTACCTCCTTGTCAGAGGAATTTTACTCCAGTTGTTGAAGGACCCAGATAAATAAACTTCTTTCCCTCCTCCAGTCCAGCGAAAGACTGTTGGTCGAGCTTGAGTGGGAGTTTTATCATTCACTTCCAGATCTTGTTGCCAAGCTAGGAATTCTTCTTTCTCCAGTGGAGCCTACAAGCACAATGTCTTAATCAAAAGGAATTCTTTCCTGGCAGACTTAGACAACGTATATTTCACTGAAGGCATTTTTGCCCTCAGGCACGATTCCCTAAGGTACAAGTCTACAAGTAGTTTTTGCCAGATAGAAATTAGAAATTGTGCATTTCTAGATGCTGTTCACAAATTCATTTCCACAAATTCTGCAAAGATGTTAAAGCCTTCCAAATTTGCAGGAAGAGTCGAAGGCAAAATAATCCCCCTCCCTACGGCCTAAATTATGTTAAAAAGAAATGACTTGAGCTCACAAGAGTTTTCAAAATACACAGACATAAGAAGAGGGAGAAAAATAATTAAGAAGAAATACACCTAAGAAGCATTTAGATTATACAAATACTGTAGGCACAAAATTTGTAGTTGGCAGAAAGATTATGAGCTGTCTACAGGTCTGTCCAATAGTCAAAATCTAAGTGTAATTTTCTGTTAGATATTCTTATGAAACATGATACACAGCAAGATGTTTCTAACAATCCATCTGATACAGAGTAAAAATCCAGTTAACAGACCTTTTAATAGGGAAAATAATAGACAGGTAAAATGTCACTGGTGACTGCAAGAGCATTAAGGATCTGAAGAAAGCTGGGGCACAGTACTTAGTACTGCAGAAGAGCTTTGAGCCAGTGACATTTTAGTTTTTCTACAATTAATTCTTGCTGGAAACCATAACATTACACTCATTATATCTGCTTGAACATCAATGCAGTATCTCTCCTTAGCGTGGGAAGCAAGGGAGATAGTCAGTTTTGTGTGTAAACTCAATGACAGACTTACTGAAGGTTGCTAACAGCACCACAACTGGACAGCATTCCCAAGCTAGTAATGTTAGAAGAGAAGAACAAACAAGCATTACCTTCATTTCCTCTGAATGGAACAAGTCTGCATCTTCAGGACTATCCATTAAAATTTTTGGTCTATCACCCTCTTTTGTACTGATGGCTCCTCCTGAGTTGTCACCTCGGGATGCCTTATGCCCATGACGCTCCAGTCCAGCTCGCTCGCTGCTTGTGTTCCCCATTTTTAGGGACCTAAAGGAGCAGAAACAGCCAGATTAGCACGTGTACTTTTGAAGCCAGAACACCAGTAGGCAGGAAAGCAAAGCTCGTCAGTACGAGTTGAAGAGTCTAAGAAAATTGATTAACCCAAAATGCTAGCATCTTAAAATTATACCACACTCAGAACAAAGACGCTAAATGATAATTTTTAGCTACTCTCAATAATGTGGTACAGTTCAGTATCCTAGCATCTCTGCAAGACTCAGCCACTCTAAAAGTTGACCAAGCAGGTATCTGTCACTGCAGCACACTAGTATTCTGTCTTCCCAAGCTAAGTGTTTGTTCTTCTGTGTTCTGAATACTGATGTTCTACCACATCAGCTGAAACATCAGTAGAACTTTCTGTCAGTAGCTGGCATAGTGCTGTGTTTTGAATTTACTATGAGAATAATGCTGATAACACACTGATGTTTTAGTTGTTGCCAAGTAGTGCTTAGACTAGTCAAGGACTTTCTTTTTCAGCTTCCCGTGCTCTGCCAGGTGCATGAGAAACTGGGAGGGAGCACAGCCAAGACAGTTGATCCAAACTGACCAAAGGGCTATTCCATACCATATGACGTCATGCTCAGTATATAAACTGGGGGGAGTTGGCCAGGGGGCAGCGATCGCTGCTCGGGGACTGGCTGGGCATCGATCAGCGGGTGGTGAGCGGTTGCATCACTTGTTTTTTTTTCTGGGTTTTGTTTCTCTCTCTCTTGTTCTCCTTTTCATTGCAATTTTATTACGATCATTATTATTATTATTTTATTTCAATTATTAAACTGTTTTTATCTCAACCTGCGAGTTTTCTTTTGCCCTTCTGATTCTCTCCCCCATCCCACCGGGGGCGGGGGGAGGGTGAGAGAGCGGCTGTGCGGTGCTCAGTTGCCAACTGAAGCTAAAACCAGCCTACTAGAAATATGAATAAATCTCAGGTGCCAACCTACGGAGGATCCTTATAGTGGCTGGCTGTGGCTCTGAAGCACAAACAGCACAGTCCCACTGATGCTCCACTGCAGGCTTCCTCCTTTCTCTGGGAGAGGCAGGGGCCTGCTTGCTGTGCAAGAAACACAACATTTCCTCCCGCTCCACAGCCCTCGAGGCCACATCCACAGGCAGAAGGGATGAGACTGGATGCGCATGCCACATCTTATCTGAAAGACTACTTACAGGTGAAGAGCAGCAAGTTGGAGGTGGCCAAGGGGCCGTGTGGAACCGTACAAACAGGGCCTTGCACAGCAGGGTACGTGTACGGGATATTGCCTTGTTTCCTGTAAGCTCAAATTACGGACATTGCCCAACTTTCAACTGTAGAGATCTCAGCTCAGTCACAACCTGAAACCAGTCCCAGCACACGTGACTTAAGTAAATAACTAAACAAATAAATAATTTAACCGGCATAATAAAAAATAGGTATACATGCAAACGTTAACTAGCTATGTGAAACTACAACAGCTTTGAACATTCCATGTCTTCTTTAAATAGCGACTCGCTAATTCTGCAAGATGGACTTTTGAGAAGGCCTGAATGAAATCGAACAGCCACTGAAGTTCTCATCAGCAAACACACCTGCATGTTTTATCTGCCGAGCTAATTCACGCCCCGACGTGGCAGCCGGGCAGCCGCTGCCCCGCCACCCCCCTCTCCCCGGACCCGCCGAGCACACCGGCAGACGGCAGGGTTCCCCCGCAAGCGCCCAGGAGCGCGTTACAAAGGCCGCCGGGGCTGCACCCGCACAGCACCCCAGCATCCCCGCGCACCGGGACCACCGGCGCTCGCCGCGGGCCACGGACCACTCGCTCCTCGCACGGGCGGCAAAACCCGGGCCTTGCAGCCGAGGGGCACCGGGACGGCGGCACCGGCGCACCACACCCGCCGCGGCCCCGCCGTCCCCATAGCAACCCGCCCTGGCCTCACCGTCCCCGCAGCAACCGTCCCCATAGCAACCGCCAGGACCCCGCCCCTCCCGCCGGCCCCACTCCCGGCCGGCTGCGAACCCACCTCCCGCCTTCGGAGCCCGCCGCTGTCCCTCCACCGCCGCCCAGCCGCTTCCGCTTCCGTCCGACCGCGTGCCCCGGCTGCCGCCCCGGGGAGAACCCGAGCCCGGCGCGCAGGTTCCGAGGCCCCCGGCCCCCGCCCCCGGCAGGCGGCCCTCGGGCCTTGTAGCAGCCCAGACCCTTCACCGGGCGCGCTGGGGCCGGGCAGGCTCCCTCAGGCCCCCGACGCCAGGCTCTATGCCGACTGTCCCACACCTACTTAATATGACGGCTAAACTGGTGTCGTAGGTGTGGGGTCGGTAGCGAAGCATGATGGCTCTTTACCTGCCTCTCAGAGCTGTCTTCTCCAAATCACCACCACAAGGAGGTTTTGGATAAGCTCAGGGGAATTGCAGATGAGTGAGCACCGGGACGCTGGACCTAGGCAATAAATGCATTTCCCCTCTTCGTGAAACGTGAGCAAGAGCCAGCCGTATGGATGCTGACTGTTAGGTGGTCAAAGCAGCCTGTGAAACCACCAGCACACGGCTCTCTTCCCTCTGAGGAAGCACCGATGGAAATGTAAGTCCTTAAGTGATAAATGTTTCCCAAATTAAATTGCACTCATATATTTCTCTAAGCATTTCCAATTACACTATCTCATTTTACCCTTTTGCTCTTCATCAGCTGTTGCTGTCTTTCTTCTACTTTTCTAGCAGGCAGAAAGCTGTGAGGGCTGCAGGTTCCTGGGTCAGCAGTTCTCTTCACAAGGAAATTGTTGTTTTTTTCTTAACCAATCGAAGCAACCTGCAAACAGACAGGATTCCTACCAAATCAAAGTGTATCCTTGTGGCATGCTGTGATGTTGTGGGAAGAATTCTGCTGGGACAGACAGATTCACTGTTCCTAATCGCAAGTGCACGGCTGGCTCCCGCAGTATGTTTTGAGGAACAGCTGCTGCTCGTTTGTCTTCCATGGGTGGAATACCTCAGCACGGGACAGCCTGCCGGGGGGTGTGAGGGGAATGTGTGTGGGCAGCTCTTCCCCAGCCCCTGCAGAACAGTTACCCTGCTATAAAGTGCAGCTGTTGTTACTTTGATATTTCACACAGCTTAGCACTCCTAAAATCTTTGTCTCCAAACCTGATTGTTTTGTTCTCCCCAGTTCTTTTCTGGCCAGCAACAATGCACATGCCTCTGTGTGTGCTGGTTGTGACTGCAGAACTGTCTGCAGTGTAGGCTAGAGATACACACCACGTCTCGTCCATCACTTGCCCAGTAGGAATTATGACGACGCGCGCCAACAGCCAGCCAGATTCATTGCAAGCAATGGTACCTTCACTTTGGGGCCCATCCTCATCTCTTTGCAATGGTTTTTGTTACTTCTAAGAACCACAGATAGGTAATAAACTGCAGCATAAGGACTGCTAATAGCTCATGAGGCTGTGGTAACTAGTCTACGGTAGGTCCAAGCATTATTCAATTTAAAGTTCTGGTATTAAAATGTGATGGTTCCTTCCTACATGGTGATGAACCATCCATCCATGACGTGCTACATACCAAAACCTTTGGGAGTTACTGGCCTGTGGACAGGACAGAGGCAGTGGACACAGGCATCTCAGCCTCTTGGTGGTTGGGCTGTGCTGCTGCTGCTGCCTTCTCCTCCCTGTCACTGCTTCCTCTTCAACCCCGATTCTTGTCTTCCCTCACTGTCTGTCACGACAGGTGGGTGTAGCACAGTCCTAGAGCAATTAGCCTGTAACTCTTTTTGTGAGGTGCCTGGTCCCCATGAATTATGAGGGCTGGATGACATTACACCACGAACAGCAAGTCTTGTTGGGGGGCTTACCACTGCTGCCCACTAAATTGTCACCCTGCCTCCCCACAGGCATGTCTGTGTGCATGGTCCTCACATGCACTGGAGTATTGTTTTCTCCAATCAGAGTGAGTGGGAGCCCAATTCCCTTACAGCTGTTAATGCAGCTGTATGGAAACACCCACTGATGCAGATGTGGGAAGTGAGAGATTAGCTAAAGACATGCCACAGGGGCCTGGCAGAGCTCATCCACCCACTGATTTTCTGGAACCCTGGAGTTTTGCTCCTCCCTTTAACAGCATCTGTGACTTTTTGCCTCCTTCCATGCTCTGCAACTTGAAGGGCAGAAAAACTCCCCCTCTTCCACTCCATCCAGGACCAGCCTCCACATTCCAAAGGAAGAAAGACTACAAAATACCTTTTCTACTCCTGTCCCTTTACATACCTGTCTTAACCTTTTTCTTACTGCCAGATGAGGATGTAACAGATGGGGAACTGGTTCACATTCTTCCATCAAGACTTCTATATGTGTCACAAATGAGGTTCCTGGTTAATTGCTCTAGTGAGAATGTCAGAGGTGTCACTTGCCATTGAAATAATTTATCACGACAACTCTCTCTAGTTTTCTAAACTGCTGTATCTCTCAGATGGGGGACACAGCAACAGGCCACTTTGGCTTAGACCTCACTAAGCAATTCTGACATTGGTATCAGAATAATTCCTTAGTTGTTTACCTGTGTACATTGCCTTACAATTTTGGGGGATGCCCAAGAATAGTGACTGTAAGCATTTTCACTGAGAAGGAGAGAAAGAATTAGATAAAAATCTCCTTCTTGCCTCTGACACTAACTACCAGCATGACCTTCAAGAAGACTCTTAATCACTTCTGCCTTTAGCTATCAGCTTTCCATCAGCCAAAGGAAGGTGATGCTAGGTTGGGTGCAAAATCTTTTTGTTAAACACAAATTCAGAACTGCAGATTATTTTGTTCTGGTGTATTCAGGACCCTGCTTGTGTTCGCTACCCACATTTCCATGGAACAAATACTCACCTTAAAAAAACATTAAATTTAGACATCACAAAAACAAATATGAAATTTTGATATTAGCAATCACACCAACAATGTGAATGCCCTAGGATTTACGGTTGTCTGCTCAGGAAAAAGAAGTGGTATCATGGAAATTGTATGGTGAATTACAACAACAGTTTGAATTGCAAATGGCAGACCGGAGGGTAAAAGGATCAGGGGAAAATGTAACTGAATAATTTCGAGTAAGAAATTCCCTTGGGAAAAAAAAAAAAGCACAGTCCACTTTCAGACTGTCCACAACTCATAAAACAAGATAAAAGTAATGGATTAAATGCTTTATCAGGTGTCATGACTGTGCTACGCCACCTCATAGGACAATGTGAGGTTTTAAAAGGAGATGCTTGCAAAACACCTGAAGGATGTGAAGAGCCACATGGTCTCTGTGTAACCATGTCACTAGCCACAAGCAAAGGTGAGCTCCGTTTCCCCTTACTCACATCCACCTTCTTTAATAAACATGAACTAGACCCAGCCTGACTATTAAAACTCACACAGAGCATCTTATTCAGAAATTAATTTTAAGGCATTTTGGTTCTTGGCTCATAAGATCATGACACTCAGCAGACTTTGTCAAAGTTCTAACAATCATGACAAAGCACTTTCATTGCTGGTAGAGGCTGAGGGGTCAAGTGAAGTGACTTCTTTACTCCGGAGTCATTCTACCCCCTTAGAGATATCACTTACCATCGTTCTTCAGTAGCTGACTCATTTTTAAAGAAAGTAAGGACCAAACAGGATAGATCTGAGGTCAGGAGAGACCTGTGCTGGGTCATATGCCTTTGATTAAATGGGGTGAAGAATGGCCTTACAAACCTTTCAGGCACAAAGCTAAACTCTTGTGCCAGCCCCAAGGAAGGGATGGCACTCAACAACCACTTGTGCTCTAGGCCAGAATCTCGTTTTCACTCTTTGGATTATCTCCTGGAATTGGTTAAAATCAAAAGGCTATTAAGCCCCCACTGAACACTGGTTGAGGTACGTGTACATGAGGCTGCCATGGCTCACCATTACCACACAGCCTGCTCTGCTGTGCATCCCCTAATTTCAGTGGAGTTTCCCCTCTCTTACCCCAGAGTATGCGTTGAAAAAGAAATGCAGCAGCCTGAAGTCTCAGACTGTGCAGTTTAAAGTCCTGATGAATCCGCTGATATCTGGCAAAGTTCTTTTTCCTTGACATGATGCAAGTTTATTTAGCCAAGGAGAAGTCATTGCAAGCGAAGTGGAAGCTGACTCAGCCCTACAGCTAGATATGACAAAAACAGAAGAGCCATCCTTAGTCATGAGCTGGTAGATCAAATTCAGACACGCCATAAATCACATTATAAAGGACACATGAGCAAGTGCTTCTTGTAGCTTCTGTGACGTGGAGAGTGAGTTAGGTGGTAGCAGCAGCAGAACTTATCCTAGAGTTCAAGACAGGATAAATTTAACTGCGGAAACCTTCCGGTTAAATTTCTTGCTATAACCTTCCTTTCCACCTTGGGCTCCCAAGTTTGTCCCTCCATCTTTACATTGGCTGAGTGATCTGTTTCCAAAGCCCCTCCTCCTTTCAGGTCACTTCTGAATTTAGCACGTTTTGCCAGGCTGCCAGGGAGTGATGCAGAGGAAGTTGGGCAGCCTCCTTAAAGGCTCACTCACATTTCAGGGACGCATGCCGTTGCTGTGCGTGCAGAACATGCCGTTGTGCTTGGGAAATGGAAAATTGTGAGCGCACATAAAAATCTCTCATAGACCACTGCACCCCTTCTCAACTCCTCTACTCCAACATAACACAGCATGCCTTCAGAGACCTACTAATTAAAAATGAGGTTGGAGATGGGAGGATAGTAAGAGGAAACCAACATTCAAGTAGTGTTTCAGCCTGAAGGTACTGCCCATGAAAGACTGAGGGCTCAACCTCAGAAGAACTGCAGGTTAGGCAGCAGCCATGCAAGACTACCCTGCACAGGCCTTCTGATGTGTGAGACTTTACCTGGAGGTATCTCCTCCAAAGTCAGGGTAGGTTCCACATCTATTCAACTTCCTCTTAGCTTACCCTATTATCTAAGTAAACATTTGGTGATTTGGACTCTTCCCTCCACGAAACGACATGTTCTATAAGGCTCCTGAACAGCTGTCAGGTAACCAGGATGTGGCTTACCAGCTTGGCCCCAAATCAATCCAGTGACTTTCTTTGTATTTAAATCTTACTTGCCTTGGGGAATCCAGTCCTTCAAATGCATCCTCTTGTGCATGTGTGCACACACAATACAAACAAAGTAAAAACTAACTTGGAAGATGACCCAGTCTCTTCCATACTGATGCAAATCAGTAACAAAATCCATCTTAAATAACTGGTAGACAAAGTCAGAGTCCAGGTAAGGAAATGAGCCTAGAGAGAGATGCTTACACACTGTTCCAGCAGATGCATCTGGACTGATTCTGAGAGCGATGGACACTGTAGCAATCAGATACAACCTATCTCCAGGCTGAGAGGCAGAACACAGTTCAC
>VYZW01030012.1:8787-29085 GCA_013401315.1 Balaeniceps rex | reverse complement strand
CCTATTTTTCCAATATTTTACTTTTCAAAACAAAGTTTGAAGAATTAATAGGTAGTTTGCTGGTGGTGGAAAAAACCCCAAGAAATACAGATCATCTGAATAAAACATCTGACTGCCATCTTCATGTGCTAGAAATTCTGTCCCTTTGCATTTTTGGAACACACTGATAATCATTATCATATACATCCTGAGGTATGCATCAGACATACAGATATTATCTCAACAGACTTGAGTTTATCCACCCATGATTTAGCAGATGCTTTATACTCGTTACACTCAGATTGCAAGGTGTGATAGAACCACTCTGATCTTCTAATCTTTTGTGAGACAGACTGTAGGATTTTCTGAATTAATGTTTGCTTTAACCAGACCATATTTTTTAAAGAAAAGATTCAGTGAAGGACAGTGAAGTATTCTAGTAAACAAGTCTAACACAGTTTGTAGTAACTTTTTCCTAAGAATAAGATGCTATCAAAGAATTTAAAAAGAACAGTATTATTACTAAGAATTATTTTGTAAGATCAGGAGAGTTTGAGTTCATAAACCATGACATTGAGTCCAGATTTCTTTATCAGATTGCACTATTGAACTATCTAAGCATATGTCCTCAGGGAATCAGGTTAGTCATAACCTGTTCTTCAGTATCTCATAAGTGTTCCAGGAAGTATCCCAGAAATGGGAGGTGTAGGGGGGAGAAATGCAGGGACCTGATCAAATGAACTGTTCTGTGGACTAAATAATTCAGGTTGTCTTTAGAAAATGACTGCATGAGGTATCACCAAATGCTATTACAAAAGTGCCTTAGTTATGAATCACTTTTTGTAGCAAAGACAGAACAACAGCTAATTCAATAGAGTGAAGGTCTGAGACTATGGAGAGCAGGAAAGGAATGAACTTCAGAGGATACCAAGCATTGTTGTAGAGCCTTTTTTCCCAAGCAGAAAAATAATTAGGGACATTATCTCTGTGTGTTCTGTCAATTAGTGAGCACACAGAAGTTAATAGGCTAGATACATCCTTAGTGTTAGCACTGCAGTAAGATCACTTGTGCCAAGACAGTCCCAAAGCAATGAAGCCTGTATTCCTAGAATTGCACCTCAAGGATAAGTGCAGGTACTTATTCTCTGGTATCCGAAAAGTCTGAGCTGCTGATGCACTCTTGCCCTTAAAGAGAGCACCGATATATTTCTTCTCTTCCTGGAAGCCTATGTGCCTAAATATTTCTCTATTTTATTTCCCTAAAGAATATTGCTAATATCTCTGCTCTGCTGTCAAATTTCATTGAGGTTGGCTAGTGGACTTAAAGAATATAGCGGGGAAAGAGGGAAGAGACGGAAATGAGAGACGGACACAAACACATAGTCAAATAGGATGATGACACCTCAAATTCTCCACCAGTGTGTCCTCCTGTTACAAAGGGTGGCTGGCACAGTTCCTCTCACCTAAGCTACTCCACTGTTTTCAGCAGTCCTGCCTACAGGAGAAGAGCTTTCTTATGTTTTCTCAAAATACGTTCGGGAAGGTCAATAAAAGGAGTATCAGGAGAAACATGGCTTGGCTTGGTCTTGAGCAGGCTGACTTCTCCTGCTGCCTCTGTCAGCAACTATCAATGTGACTGTGGCTACAGGGAGAAACATGGAGAAGCATCACTGACATCCCAGCCCTGACTTTGTTCTCCCCACCCATCAAAGGACTCATTTTCCATGACATCTAGAGAGTGGTCCTGCAAACAGTCTAAACTCAGTTCCCCATACATGTGGTCTCAAGACTGGGACAGAGCTGTAAGCAAGACATGGCAGCAGCAGCTTACAGTTCTGTGCAATTTTACTAATGTATTTAGGAAGTCTGGAGAATGTCCATGTGATTTCTGCAGGTACCGCATAAATAATTCACCCTGTGCACTTTAATAAATAATGTCATTTTGATACAAATCCACGATGAAGAGGAGGAAAACAGCATTAATGATAAAGAAGAGGATTTGGGAGAGACAGGAAGGAGACAAGAGTTTCTTCATTAACAGGTTTAAATTAAATGGCATAACTTAGACAGCATTCAAGAAAAAATAAGAGGCTTGGGGAGGTGGCTGGGGTCTGATGCAAAGCTCTTTGAAATTAATTTACTTCCATCTGCTTCAAAGGGCCCTTGGATCAAACTTCCACTTTTCAGCGTTAGACATAGACAACATTAACTGTTAAAGCCTTAAATGTTACATCCGTTTATTCCCTAGGGCTAGGCAATATATACAGAATAAAGCATCTGTGTGCGACATTTGGTCTGTCCAACTTTTAAACCAAATTTCAGCCATTTTCAACCTAATACCATCTGATTTCTCAGGTTTCTGCTGCCTCGCTCACTATGAAGTCATAAACTAAATTAAAGCCACAGTTCCGCAGCTGCTTATTTACTTGAGCAATCTCAGTGACTTCACCAAGTTCACACAGATCTATTTATGAAACATATTCTCAGTTCAACAATGAAGCAACTTAACCTCATATGAACAGAAATTTGCTGAATTAGCTACAAATTATTAATCCCTTTTAATGTGCATTTTCTGTTCCACATTCCCAGAGCACTGTTTATGGCAAAAGCAGAAAGAATACTGAATGACTTCAGAAATCCTCCCCTACATCTCTTATAAATCTGGGCAGACTGGACTGAGGTTCTCTGATCAACATTTTCTGTGCCTTCCATGAACCAGGCTGTAACAAACCTTATTTGGCTGTGTCTGGAAATGAGACACTCTCTAGTTCAGACCAAAGGAAGAATGAGACATGCTGGCTCAGTATGACTCCTCACTGTGAACAACTTACAGGGAGGGAGAAAGAAGAGGGGGAACTCAGGGAGCAATTCAGAACCAGGCTTGATCTCTGCTTTTTGGCAAATGAAACAGGCAGGTGATGAGCAGGACACAATGAAAGTGGAGTTTGCTCTGCAGGCTGTATAGCAGCGTGCAAACAAACGCTAGACTTCTGCCTCTCTGGGGACAGGTTGAAAGCAGTGTTGCAGAGGAAAAGCTTACCACTTTGCAAAGATAAGGGCCATGCAAAAGTGCTTACGAGCAGCTGCTGAGCCTTGTTCGTTAATACTCCTGAAGTAGGTACAGACTGTCCCATATGGTATTAGATATCCAGATACCTACAAGCTACTTAAAAAAAAAAGCTATATAAATAATAAACTTTCCAAATAAAATTTCTAACTAAAAAGAACTGCAGCTGTACAGGAACACTGGTCACTATGCTAGTCACTGACCTGACCAAAGCCAATACCCTGTACATGGCTCGTTAGGATCCCAATTAGAAGAGGTGACCCCCTCAGAAAGCAAGTTCCATCCTTTCCTGTCCCATGACTTCTACCACCCTCTTCCTCATTGTCTCTACTTAGGGAAACTAATATACAGACAAGGCATCTGAATCCAAGGGCAACAAATGCAGACAAAGAACTTCTTACTATCAGAGGCAGATGAGCCAAGATTGTCACAGTCTGACCACTATGATGTTTGAAACATGCAAATGATTAAGCAGAAATGTGTCAACATGAAGAGGGAGTTAGGAGCAAACAATCAGGGAGAAACAGCTTTTGAGACCGTTTTGAAATTGTTACAAATCTAAGGCCCTATGAAATTAGATGACTAATCTGACATACAGATCTTTGAAATAAAGACAACTGAAGGTGGTGTACTGAGAAAGACCAACAAAGTTTGTTCAACTATCAGACCTCAGAGCTAGAATTAGAAATATCGGATTCATTTTTCCGAGTTGTCCCACAGCCTCCCTCTAGCTCTGATTCCATGAGTCAGATACAGCCAGTCCACCTGAGCCAGTTCTCAGATACAAGAGCCAGTTCACTGCCAGCTAAGTGCTCTTTGGGTTCACAACAGGGGGAAAAGACACGATTGCAGATAAAGAGCCAAAGAGCTCAGTGACACACCGCCTAGGCACAGCCTCGCATCAGAGAAGTCTTTTCTGTCACATGAGCCTCTTGACTTGGTACCTGCACCCCACACTCCTGCCCTGATGCCTGTGGCGTCACCTATGTGAGAAAGAATATGGGAAGTCTGAGTGAGGCACCTCTGGGGTTGAGTGAGCCCACTAATCGTACAGCAACACGATATAGCTTCTGGAAGCAACAGGAAGCAGGAGAACTGACGGCATCTGGCTGGAACTGCAGAAGAGTACTGAGGAGAACAGTAACCCTACAGCCAGGATTCCTGGCCAGGACCCTGGGGAAAACAGACCTCCATTTGCTAAACTGCCAAGCAACGCTCACACCTGCAAGTGACCAGCAACTAGTTTGACGGGGCTGCTCTTGTAATGCCAATATATCAACACACTCATGCCGTTAAGTGTCCATTCTACTAGCTATCCTCTTACCCCGTCATAAGAAATAGATTTCTTTCACAAAGGAGGTAAGGAACAAGAAAATGTTATTATCGCAATAGGGAGATCTTGGGAGAGATTGATTCTAAAAATAGAGTCAAGGAGGTAAGATCTGAAATGGTAAGGTTTGTGCCCCCAAAGGTGAGAAAGAAGTGAGGAAACCAGTGCTGGAGTTGTAAATGGGGCAGCAGAAGAGACAGAAGAGACTGAAGACAAATCTGTCATTTAATTCGGGGGTGTGTTAGAGCCCAGACTCTACTTTTAGAGTGAAAACATTGACTGAATTGAGAGCACTTAAGGAGGACATGACACAGGCAAACAGGGTGCTGAACCATGCCCGTGTAGAAGCCAACAGGACTTTTCCTTCCAGGCCCATTCTAGGAAGTAGAAATTTATAAAGAATTCCACTTTTATGGGTCTTTGCCTTTTCTGACACAAAATCTCAGGCAAGCTCTACAGAATATAAAGGTATCTTCTATAAGAAAAGAAAATAACACACTCTTGTATCTCAGTGTTAACCCTTAGCAAATCTAGGAAACAAGCTGAGAAAGAGAGGGAGCACGTAGATCTCAGCAGAAGTGGAAATCAAACCAGCATAGGTTAAAACGCAGAACCTGGAGTTGAGGTTAATGGAGCAGTTACAGGTTGCAGCTCTATAAGGCAGGGGAATCAGGCTGTGGGAAAGAAGTTGGACATGTTATTTTCATGGAAAAGGAGAGGTTTTAGGTAAGAATGATGTTCAAGTAGAAGGCATTCACATACAGTGGAGATTATTGGTTTGGTTTTTGTTTCCCCCTCTTTAAGGGAGTGGGCAGCTGAGACCTGCACAGACTGTTTAGCATTCAGGAAGTGCTCTTCCCACCCTGGTTTCTACATATCCCCTATGAGAGTTACTTAAGCCTGACTCCAAAAGCCTGCATGAACTTCAACTAGGGTGTGGGTGGAGATTTCTCCATATGGGGTGCAAAAATCTTTGGAGGCCAAATTCTGTCCTTGACAGTTAACTTCTGTGCAGCCCCAGTGCTTTGGTGAAAGCACTGTCACAGTGAACAGATGCTCACAGCCCCAGATCATCAGCTCTCATTACTTTATATAGCACCCTAACTGTCCACAAACAGAGAGGATGCTGGGTACCAGCAGAACCAAATCTTCTCAAATCAAGGAAAAGAGTATATTGTATAGTTAAGTTAACCACAAAGAAAATGAACATGTAGAAAAAAAAAAAAATGACAGCTAATACTTATCTGGACAAAAAAGGTTGTGAAGATGGCTTTGGAATAGCTCCCTTAAGTAATTTTGAAGCTTAAGCATGTATCCCAATATTTAGGTGTGATTTCTGATCAATCTTACTAGTTTTAAAAGTGTGCTTTAGTGTATTTTAGATATAGGTAATTATACTTAATTACAAAACAAAACAACTATATTTTTACTTACCTTTTCAGCCTAGCTGTCAGAGAAAAGGATGAAAATACACAACATGTTTTAAACCCTTTTCAGCTCCTAAACAACAGAAATACATTGCAGTATTACTGATTACACTGATCATGTATCCTATTAGAGGAGTTGGGAACTGACTCTGCAACTTTTAACTTAAAGAAGATTCTGTTCTAACAATCCCCTTTGAAGTTAACAGGATTTCTGGATTATTAAGGACTATGCAAATCAATTACAGTTTGTAGGAGTAAGGCTGTTCTCTCAGTGTACTCGATATTCAATTTTATAAGGGTTTTTGCCAACAACCTACAATCGTTATTTTTGTATGTGTTATTCTAGCAAATAGTATCAGGCTAAAGAACCTGTTTACTGGAAAAAAGGCACTTCTATCACACCTGATTAGCTGAAGTAGAAACCACGTCTGTTTCTTTGCAAATCTGATTTCTGCTCCCCAGTTGCCGCTCTCACACATACATACTATGCCCAACTCAGCGTGCAAGTTAGTTGATGTAACAAGTCCCATTAATTGGGATAAACCTCCCTCCCTTATATAGCCTGATACTGAAAACTTGATTTGAACTGCCTTTCGCTCCACGTTTTCTATCTGCTGCTGGGATAGCTAAGTGGACACCCTGACTGAGCCGCTGATGCGCTCAGGCGCGCTGCCTCACTTAACTTTGTCCACACGCGCCAGGAACAAGTGGTTAAAAAGGCGGCTGGATGCCCGCTACCCTTACGGCTCCTCCAGCCCCGCTCTGCTCCTGCAGATCCCGGGCAGCACCGTCCGGGAGCGCCGCGGCTGGGGCCGGGCCGGCGCGGACAGCCGGCGGTCGNGCGCCCGCCGGGGTGCTACTTACCATGACGGCGAAGACGAAGGCGACGATGTTGACGGGATAGGCGGGACAGAAGCAGGAGAGGATGCTGAGCAGCAGATACATCTTGGGCCGCGGCTGCGGCGGCCCGTCGGGCAGCTCATCCTCGATGTTGGTCTCGGGGCTGTTCTCCAGAGCCCTCTTGATGTCGGCACCGGCGGGGAGCGCGGACATGGGGCTGCGGCGCGGCGGGCGGGCGGCTCGGAAAGCCCAGCGCCGCGCACCGGGCAGGCGTGACCCCGCCGCGGCGCCGAGCCAAGGGAGCCGCCCGGCGCGGCGCCTCCCCGGGACGGGCACCCAGCAGCGCTGCAGGGCGGGGGTGGGGGGGTTGTCCGCCGACAGCTCCTCTTACGCGAAATCTTTTAACCCCGGAGTAAATTCACGGGAGGAATCGGAAAAAAGGAAAAGCAAACAAAAGCCGTCGAGCGTTTTCAGCACCGTGACCCGGCTGCGGCTGGCCGGAGACGGGCGGGGGTTCCCCGACTATCCCCGCCCTGCCCCTAGGAGCCTCCCCCGCCGCTGGCACAGCAGGGTCCGGAGCCACATGGCCCTCGGCTGTTCTCGTCTTTCCGAAACTTTTTAACTGTTTGCAGTTAAACGACTTTAACTGAGTTTGTGTTACCCCTGGGGAGAACTTCGCTGTGTTCTTTGACTCTCCTTTCTAGTGTCAGTGAGCTCCATCAGCAAGCGGCATAAAGTCTGCAAAGGCATTTCCTTTGATCGGGGCTGAATTTGTCATAGCCTAACCCCAAGGACTTGTTAAACTTAGCAAAACCATGAAAGATTGACAGAAATTAACCAACTTAAAGTATTCTGGTGGCTCAGGCCTAGAGTATTTTGGCCAGTTTTTAGCAAATGATTCAGTCCTTCCTGAACATAATATCTGTAAGGTGAAATACACTTTGGGTGATGCAGAACTAGGAGCAAGGAAACTAATCTTTTATTATTTCCAAAACCTACCGTATGGGGGAAAAAAAAAGAAACCCAACACAAAAAAAAGTATAAAGATCTTTCCTCATAGTTTTGAAGTTGGTGAGGAAAAGTATGACAGCTTGCACCCAGAAAGAACAGGCTCTGTTTCTGCCATGTGACAGAAGAAAAAAGAACTTTATACTTGCATGGAGCTTCAGCAAAATGGAGAGACTTCTGATTGGATGAAGGTTGGAGTTGAGATTTTGCTCTGCCTGGCTCCTCCTGAGAGCATTCCATTAATTAAAGTTACAAAAACCAGCAAGGTGCGTTTAGAGCTTTATGAATGAGCTACTTTTGTCACTGGGAGTTTTGCAATTGACTTGAATGGAGCCATGGTTTCCCATTTCTGGATGTCATCCTACAAGATAAAATGCAGCCAACACAGTAAAGACATAAGAAATACAGGTGCAGCATTTTTACTGTCATAGACGTTAATCATCTCTCAGCTGCATGCCTGGAATATAACGTGGAATGAGAATCTGCTGATCTATCAAAATGTCAAAAGAAAAAAGATTCTCTGTCTTTAGGAAAGAGTAAGAAATACCAAAGTTACCTCTGCTTGCCAATGTACCCATTAGTGTTCAGGCACAAGCTCTTTGTAGCTGTAAAATCTCTGATATCTTTGTTCTCGGGGGACTTTAAACACAGTCACCAGACAAGCTCAGAAAACACAGTTTGCATCACACCACACAATTGCATTTAGAATTGATTTTAGTAGGGATGGAGGCCATGGACTTACCCTCCGCAAGGGATCAGCATCTTCCAGGGCCACTCAAGCCTTTAATCCACGAGAACACTTTCAGGGAAACATTGTAATGGCTTAATGAGTTTGTGTTTGTCTGCTTGTAGTTGAAACACTCACAGGTAAATAAGAACCTATTACCAGGCATGTGAATGAGAACATCCAGCTCACATGGGGCAGTTTGGGCATAAGCTAGCACAACAAAAAGCTGCTGGCACACCAGCTCTATAGAGAAGGCAAAGTTGTGCGCAGAGATTAGCCAGGGAGACTTGAAACTGGAGTATGAGGAAAGGATGTAGATTCTTACTGTCTAATGTCAGACATTTAGTTTAAGCGCCTTTATGGGGGGGCCTCCAAGAGGGTGATTCAGAAACTGGTGGAATTACCAGTCACATCAGGCCAACAACCTGCACCAAATCTTCCTCTGAAGACCATAAACTGTAGGAGGAATCTGGGCTCTGTTAAGTTGGACCATAGGAATCCCTTCCCAGGTCTCTCAAAGACACAGAGCTAATACTAGAACCTGGGGTTCCTTGGTCGTTTCTAGAAACAGTAAGGTTTAATTGTTCAAATGAGGCTGCTAAGGCATGCTAATGGATTGTAAAGAAAGCAGGAGACAGGAAGTGGCAAGATGTGTGGAGCCACAAAAGATATTATAGATATTCAGGGGCAATTTGCGATAATGAGAGCTCATTAAGAGGTTCTTGAGACAAAGGCTCTGTCATGAGGCAGTTATTGTAGCTGAATTTAGTGGTTTGTTTTATGTAGAAGATGGGTTAAAGTCCAAGAAGTATATCCTGTTAGGACAAGATTGATAAAATTTTAAATGGCACTGACTTGTAGCCACTTACTGAGGTAAAGAAAAAGGAGGTATTCAGCCAATAGTTTGGTTTCACAGACCGCAGTGATGGAAGGTAGTTATATTCCCGAGAACCTGAGAAAGGTTCTTACCTCAGAGGGAAGAACCACTGTGCTGAGATGGCTCAGCAGAAAGCTGTGAAAATTATTTAAGAACATTAACTGAGAGTTTTAAGATGTAGTTCCATGGAGAACAAACATAAAAATTAGCCCTGCAAGAGGATGAGTCAGAGTACCCAATATTCTTGCTTACAGCCTTGCACTTCAAGATGAGTCTTGAAGAAGAAACTGATCACTGCACAGAGCAGAGATTTTCCCAGTGATATGAGTAAGGCAAGATGCTGGATAAATTGCTTATCATGATGGGCAAAGCAGATGGGCTGGAGACATGACAGTTTCAAGATTTTTTTTTTTTTTAAAGGTGTTCTTCCCCTGATTTCAGAGGGTGCTATAGCTTGACAGCAGGATTTGTTGTAAGGCAGAATATGGTCTCTCCACCACACTTCGCTGTATTGCTGGCTGGTAGGACTCTCCTCAAAGTCATGTTCATGCTCGCAGCGGTTCTGGAAAGAAGTTTCAGTGTCTGCACACACAAGTCAAAGTCCACATAAAGATCAAAAATGGTAGTTTAACGCTCAGAGGTTGTTTGGGACTAACATGTATGTCCAGACAACAATACAAGGAGCTTCCTCACTGGTTCTCCACAGCACTAAGAGCAGAGTCTCTGCAAATCCTGAGCACTCCTGAATTCTTCTCGTAGAGCCATGCCAGAAGGAGATGGTGGGACCTTGTACTGGCCTGAGAGACTGGTCAATTGGGCTAGGCTTCCCTAGCTCGGTGTAAGGTGAGAGAAGCATTTCCAGATCACAGTTCTTGCTGGAACAATGTGGCAATGTGTCACCAAACTGGCCTTACATGGGACCGTGTTTGATTAGCAGTCAATCCCTATGCAGCAGAGCTAGTGACGTTCAACAAACCTAATTTCAGACCACGCTCTCTGGCAAAAATGAGCACATTGCTCTTTCCCAACTACTCTTAGAAAAAAAGAGAGTAACTGAAAATTTTTAAAAGTGCAGTGTGCCCAACAGAGGAATAGCGACCTGACAATAATGCAAACAGCGTCTTTCTAAAACAAACTGTCTGCTATTTCTCAGTATGGTCACACAGCTGCCTATCATTGCCTGTTTCCAATCCTTCTGTGTTACTAAGCAGAAAAAAGGACTATAGAAATAATAAAGGAGACCTGTGAGCAACACTTTGATACTTTTCCAAAGAACTGTTGTTCTCTAGCTAGATCATGGACTCAAGCCTTTCCGAATACAGCAGACAAGTTGTTTGCAGGAACCTTTCTCCACTCAGACTTAAACACCACTTGCAGGGAAGGAGGCCACAGTAACAGTCAATGGCCATGTAAGGCTCAAAGCTGAGTTCTACTTATCTGATGAAAAAATCCTCCCAAGCATCTTCCAACATTTAGCCATACTTTATCCTTCCTGAGAGAACCGTAAACCTGGCTACCTCGTAATCCCAAGGGAAGAGAAAACTATAAACTGGAAATTAAGTAATTAAATGTCTAAAATTCTCATACTGTATCCATTGCACAGTAATTTAAAATTTTTCATACACTTCATCACAGTATCTCATGATAGTAAACACCATCCCTGTTTTACAAATGGAACAAGCAAACCCATAGGGATTAAGGCTATGTATACACAGCAGGGCTGGTACTTCTGTCATGTAGCTCAATGCTCTGACTCCCCCTCCCCCAAACAGGGAATCACCTGGAGATGGGACACATGAGATTAGATGGAGGCCTCCCATATTCCGAAAAGTAGTATTGCAGCTTGTTTTAATAACTGCTTGTACAGAAGTATTCTTCCACAGGGGAGCAGGGGAAAACTAATCCACCCTTTTATTTTCAAGGACATTTCTGTATCTGGTCATTCTGGTCTTGATGATTATGTGGGAACATCCCTTCTCTGCTTGCTGTTCATTCTCATGATTGTCAGGCCATTTAGCAATGCTTCACAAACTCGGAGACCGTAGCTATGAAGGAACAAAGCTAGAACTGTATTATTGGTTCTTCTTGCTAGTAAGTTATAAAGAAATCTGTGTCACCCAAGCAGCTATTGGAAGGAAATGACTGCCTGTCTGTTCCCAGTCAGCAATGCCAAACGAACCAGTGTCTCCAGGGTCTCCAGCTTTTCCTCTTTGCAGGCTTACTGCTAAATCAGTCTTTTCTTCTGTACATTTTGTACATTTCAGTGTCCAAAATTGCTTTGCACTGATAGGTCTTTGCTTAGAAGCCTCTATTTATAGTGAACTGAGGTGAACTGTCTTTTTTACTTCTGCCTGAACTTCAGCTGCACAAANTGGTTTGTTTTTTTTTTTTTTTTGCCAGCTTGCATATATTTGCATTACATTGCACTTCAAGAATTAATTTAGACCTTTCCCTAAGTTCATATCACTGTCATTATTTCTTCTAGTATATAACCAGTTAGGGCACAACAAGGGCATAGCTCATTTTTCCTGCTTTTGAAGTGGACAGAGTTTAATATGTGGCATATTAAATAGTAGAAAGTGTAATGGCTGGAAGGATGCATGTTCCCTTCCTTAAAAATGGTGGATCAGGACTCTTTTTGCAATTGTATTTCTGTGTGTATTACTGAGTCAGCAGTGTCTGTGGGGCTGATGCATTCTACCACTGGGATTAGTGTACACTGATGCTGTAATAGGTATTGTGAGAGAAATGCCTTTCTTCGTTTAAACATAACTTTGGAATTTTACCCTTGCAGCTGTATGCTCTGGTTTTTCACTGTGGACTACAACTGTGGGCTGTGGCTTTGCAAACATCAGAAGTCCGTGATGAGCTGTTAACTTTGGTAAATTATTCATGGTAAATAAATATGCGAACAGGGAAACATTCGGATAAAAATTAAAGTTCCCTTCACAGCCTGAGATTGTATTTTCATTCACTGATAACCTTCTGAAGTACTATCATAATTTGAAGCCAATAAATAAGTTGACTGTGCAAACCTGCTAGTGCTTAAGCACATGCGAAGATGTCTTTATATGTTTTTCATGATCTATCCCTTTCCATACTATCTCCTGGCTTCTGACCTGTCTGATTTAGTCATATATCAACATTAAAGGATCTGTTATACCAGCTCAGACAGCAATGGGCATCTGCTCAGTGCTGTGGGTGACCTGTATTGTGCTGTGAGGAGGCCTTGTTTTATCTCAGTGTTCCATTTCCCTGCAAATGACTTCACGTTCTTGGAAGTTTTTCTCCTTGTGACCAACAAGACAGTCTGTTGAAGCAGTCCCTTTGTAGCACTGAAATGGCAGGATTTATCTTACCTCACTTTAACCATCTGAAAACAGAGCATCACAGCTCACCTAAGTCAAATTTCTTTTAGAATCCACATGGAGAAGAATGCACCCAAAGTGAGCTTGCATGCATTACGATTAAAAGTTAGGGGAGATTCATGTCGGGCAGAAATTTTGCTTATAAGTCACATCTGAAGCACATTTTGAGTCCATTACCATGCTAAGAAGTGTTCTTAGCAGCTGCCTTCTGTAGCATGCCTGAAAAACGAGAAAATTTAGGCTGTGCTGAGTAGAAGCAGTTGCAGAGGCTAAGAGCCCTTGCAAAAAGAACATTCAAGCCTCTCCTCTAACGAAGGAGCCTAGCATACGTGTCCTGACTACCTTTCTTCTTGGGCCAGGTGGCTATTCCTCAGGTAGGCTTGTCCCTTGTTACTATGGGCCTGTCTGGGATACAGGATGACTGGGTGCAACCAGTACACTTGTATGTTGGTTGACACCTGCTATTTGACAGCTAGGCAAAGACCAAAAAGCATCATTGTACTGTTAAGTTTGACTGATCAGGGACTGGGACGTGCTTTTTGACCAAAGAGAGATAATATTCAGGGATGTGCCCAGTGGTGCGCACACTCTGACGGCATTAACTTAATTGCTGTTGTTGACTTAATTGCTTTGACTCCAGCTCTCACCCTGCCCTCTTCCTTACACATTGGCAATAGTGAGACTTTTTTCCTGAAAAAATCCCATGGACCTTAGCATGTACTTATTGCCTGACTGAACTCACGTTTGGATTTGCTGCTCAGAGTTAGCAGTTATTAAAACTCTTAGATATACTTATGTAAGTTTGATTGTGCTCTGCACATGTTTTGCAAGGGACTGAAATATTAGCAGTTTAGTTGAATGTATTTGGCATATGTTAAAATAGACTGATTATGTTTTGAAACTTTCTACAGCTGAGAAGTGTAGTGTTTTTCAAATTTAGACCTTCATCTGCTAAGAATGTTACCACACACTGAGGTTCCAGTACCAGTTTCTGGTGGACAGTATCATTTATGTAATCTAATTAAAAACGACATTGATATAGCATTTATTTAAAATACATCATAAAGAAAACATATTTCTTTCTCCGTCACTGTGTGTGGACAGCCTATACTAGGTTAAATCTACTTTTACCTGTTTTCTTCTAGGAATAGTTACTACTAGGGGGTTTAATAGCAGACACTTTCTCAATTATATCTATATTTCTTCTAAACTGGGCACCTAATTTTTCAGATTTCCTGCTATGAAAATTCATTTCAGATGTGGCTGTGCAATGCAGCGCTGTAAATTCAGCCTTTTGGAAATATTAATGAACATTTATTTTCTAGGAGTTCCTGAAAACATTTATAACAGACCTGTTAGTTTCAGAATTTGAACAATTTTGCCAACTTGAGTAGTATTTGTATTATCAAAGAAACTGCAAAATAATTTGTACTAGCAAATAACTGAAAATTGCTGGTTTTAATAATTTTCATAAATTCAAATGTTTATGAAAGTGTTTCAGGTTTATTTAATATTTAATCTCATTCTGTTAATTAAGGCATTTGATGCAGACATTGAATTTAATTAGTTCTCACTCACCCCACATTTCAGTCTGGAATCTCTTCCTAGACTTCTCTGGATCAGCTCCAGCTTCACACAATGCAAACAAGAGCAAAACACAGGTATGGCTATGCGTATCGTTCTGTGGCTGGACTAGGTCAGTTATCTTACTTACAAGTAGGGTAGGGCTTGAACCAAAAGGCTAAACGCACCCATTAGGGAAAGTTTGGATCTGGACTCGGATCTGAACTTCTGGGATAAACTGAATACTAATTGTTTTATAAATAATTAATATATTTAGCACTTTTCCATTGTGTAGCATCCCGTAGAAACCATCTCTCCTTCTCTCACACATACACACATGTACTCTTCTTTCATTAAGGATTCCCAAATACAGTAATTAGAACAGTCATCAAACTTGGACCCGACTGATCAATGCCACTCCAGCTTTATTTCAGTGTAATTGCAATGGCCTAGAGTGCACTGGTGAACGTGGCCCAGAACTCATTTAACTATTGCATCAGGAAAAAAGCAACTGAGACACTGTTTCTGGGATATGAAGCCCACCAGGAATGACCTGGATATAGACGTAACAGGACATGATTCCTTTTCCTAATTTATACAGTATGTTTATCACAATTCCAAAAAACCTGTTCAAATGTCTAAACTCAGTGTTCACTTTTGTCCTGTGATGTCAAGTTGCAGTACAGATAAAGCTACTGATTGGGTAGACACCAGCACAGACTGATAAATATGCAAACATTCTATTTTAGGACAGTATTGCCATGCTATGCTCCATGGCTGTCAAAAATCCAGATGCAATACTACCACAGAAAAAATGCTCCTTGGAGGGCTACTCAGAAAACTGAGCTTTAGCCATATACCTCTAGCGAGGTAATTTCTCTTAGCCCCTTCTACAGCTAACAGCAAGAGAACTGCTTCTCTAGAAATGACCAGAATCCAGAGTACCTACACTAACTTGTGTGGGTGTAGGTACTTCTGGATTCTGGATTTCTGTGTGGGTGAAGAGCTTCTCATCCCCTTTAGCTATAGAGGGGGCTGTAACCGTAGAGAAAGAATAGCTAGCTCATGTTCTTTGCCTATGACTGAGGAGTCTGCCCATTGCTCATCCCCACACAGTTTCCATACTAAATGATTGTTTTGTTTAATAATTCTAGTATTTCCTTTTTACACTTCATGCGTGAGAAAATCTGGTAATTCTCTTGTGGAACTTGGAGAGGGCTTTTAAAAAAGTTGAACAATATTCAGTCCTTGCTCATGTCCTGGATTCTTTTTACAAGGGTGCAGCAGGATGCACTGCAAGCCTGCAGTAATCAAGTCTATCTTTTTTTCAAGAGCAAAAGCTTGTTTTCTGTCATTTTTGTCTCAGCCACTTAGATTATATGGGTCACAGTTCTTTCTCTTTTTCTACAAGAAATGGGAACAGTTGGACATTGTAATCTTCCCCCCACACTTTTTGTGTGAAGTTTTCATTATAGACCATACGTATTTCCCTTAGCTGCAACCTGCCCTGCTTTGTAAACACGGTTGGAAGAACCGTAGGCGGGAAACAGCCTCTTAAAGGTAAGTATTTGTTAGAATATTCTGAGAAATGTTCTAATAAACTATCTGGGCAAGATAATGTTTTGATGACTGTTGTAGTAATCTGGCACTAGAAATAAATTAGGTGCCCCAGTTGTCAACCATGATGGGTTCTTTTAAAAATCCACTCCAATTTATAGCACAATGATTAAATCTATCATATATAGTTGGGTGTAATTTACAATGTAATGTACTAAAATACAGCCACCCCAATAAAAAGCTATATAAATCACATAGAAAACAAACAACTATTTGCAGGAAAAAAGGAAAGACTTGTGCTGGTTTTGGCTGGGATAGAGTTAATTTTCTTCATAGAAGCTAGTATGGGGCTATGTTTTGGATTTGTGCTGGAAACAGTGTTGATAACACAGGGATGTTTTCATTACTGCTGAGCAGTGCTTACACAGAGCCAAGGCCTCTTCTGCTCCTCACCCCACCCCACCAGCAAGCAGGCTGGGGGTGCACAAGAAGCTGGGAGGGGACACAGGTGGGACAGCTGACCCCAACTGACCAAAAGGATATTCCATACCATATGACATCATGCTCAGCATATAAAGCTGGGGGAAGAAGAAGGAAGAGGGGGACGTTTGGAGTGATGACATTTTGTCTTCTCGAGTAACCATTGCGCGTGACGGAGCCCTGCTTTCCTGGAGATGGCTGAACACCTGCCTGCCAATGGGACGTAGCGAATGAATTCCTTGTTTTGCTTTGCTTGTGTGTGTGGCTTTTGCTTTACCTGTTAAACTGTCTTTATCTCAACCCATGAGTTTTCTCACTTTCACTCTTCCGATTCTCTCCCCCATCCCACCGGGGGGAGTGAGCGAGTGGCTGTGTGGTGCTTAGTTGCTGGCTGGGGTTAAACCACAACAACATGTCAACAAAGAAAGAAGCCTTTCTTTTTTAGCCTTTCCCTCCTTTAGGGTCTAATCCTGCCCCTGTGAAGTGCATTGCAAAAGTCTAGTTCAACAACAGAAAATCAGAATCTTGAAAACTGACATTGTTAATCAGGACTGACACCATTGAAAATAATGTAATTGTGTGGGGCTGATGCAGTAATCGATCTAAAGCCTGCAGATTTGTGTAGCTCTAGCATGCCAGCAACTTTGGAAGGCGTATTCTGATTGGAAAGAGTTAACTTTGAGGTTGCTCTGCTTTGTGCAGGAGCAAATTCTTTCCCTTCCAGTGGGATATGCCCTTTATTTCCCTTCTCGACTGCAGAATAATCTAGGATCTACCTTTTATTCCTCAAGACCGCACTGTAGTATGGAAATGGCCACTTACCACAAAGAGGAAGAGAGTCACAGTCAGCTGTGGTGGCATCCTCAAAACATGGAACTCAGTGGCTGGTTCAATGGCATGAATGCTGCTGCTTCCCTGCCCTTCTGGCATAGCAGCAGAAGAGCATTCCTTGCTTCTCACTGTTGAAAGGGCTCCTGAATGAATATCCTTTCTGCTTCCTGTTACCCTGCTGAATAGACAAATACAACTTCAAACATGCTACAGTGGCAGTGGTATGTTGGACTGTTACCCAACAGTCTCAACTTTTCCCTCCCTCTCCAATTTTGTCATAAACCACAAGTATCGGGTAGACCAAAATGCACCTACATCCCATCTTTGACATTGGCCAGTGACAGATGATTAAGAAGAGTGCAAGAAACAGGGCAACTTCAGGGTGTTTCAGACCCCAGTATGTCCTCCCAGCTTCTCGCAATCAGCTGGTTATGATCTTTTCAGAAGGAGGTTACACAATGATTTCTTTCAGCCAGTAGTCAGTTAAATCAAGGAAGCCAAGGTTTTGCTAAAGCAAAACAAACACCCAAATATAGGGCTACAAATTTAAAAATAGGAGGAAATTACATTTCCTACCCAGAAGAACTGAGGGGTGGGATGGAACAAGCCATGCCAAACCCTTGTGTGGGTTATAACAGAAATGGAGAGGGGAAGATGTCTGCTTCCAAAAAATGTTCTTCCAGCTTCTCTAGATGATGAACCTGGTGGGCTGGCTAAGGCAACCTTCCCTGACACAGAGCTTGCTGTTACTTTCAAAGGTGCAATTCAGTTCCAGCCAAAGTGGGAAAGATTAAGCTTTACTCCAGGCAGTGGATGAAGAACAGTCCTATCTACATATACATTTGGTGTCATTATTTCTACTCTGATGATTCAAAACAGCTCTGATATTATTTTCCATCAACAAGCCCTTAAAAGTACTAAATCATTGAATCATTACTCAGACATGCTTCCCAGTAAAATGCATCTTGAAGGGGCCTCTGAACCTTTTAGCATCCAGAAAGAGGAAATCAAGTCTTTGGAAGTCTGCAGATAGAGGAGTAGGATGGGGACTTCAGCAAGAAGAATGTGTCTGTACAGAAACCTCTCTGCCACCAAACAACTAAAGGATTTTTCCAGATCAATGACCTCGTGCCCTTGGTACAAGTCCAGCACTCGACCTTCTTTGGGAGCTGCTTTTAGGCATATGAAAAGAAATCTCACCAGCGACAGGAAATCTATTAGGGTTAGGGTATCCGACAATCCTTCCCAGCTGCATTCCTTCTGTCACATCTTTTTTTCTCTTTGATCACTTTCTTTTGGTGGTCGGTCAGCTTTCCTACTGGTAAGTGTATTTTTATTTTGCTTTGTGTAGGCTTGCTGCATAGCAAAAAGTATGGCTACAAACACTCAGTTAGTGCCTTGAATAAGAGATCGAGCTGCTGGTTACAAGATCAGCCTTTGCACTTGTCATAACAACCTATTCTGATTTTACAAAAATCAATACTCAACAGGGTCAATAAGAACCTTTCCATTGACCATAATAGGAGCTGGAGCTGGTCCCAAATATCCTGGGGTTTGTTAGCCTGAGCTTTTATCTTCTGCAATGCTACAACAGTGATATTTATTAAAACTTAGCAAAAGGAATCGCTGTTATTAATGTGTGAGGCCAAATATAGTTCCATCTCTTTAACATGCTGGCATGGTGCCATTAATTTACAAGACATCAGAATAGAGTGGTGATACATAAAGCTGAAATTCCAATTAGAAAGACATACCCTGATTTCTGAATACTCCTGCAATGATTGTGACATTTATTTACAATAAAACAGCCTATCTCCAAGAGACACAGAGATGTTTTAATAATATAATTTAATTTTATAATACTTATTTATAAGATGCTGCTTTTTATCTCCAGTATAAAACACAGTGGAGTACTGTTGTTGATATAATAGAATGGCTTCTTTTCTACCATGGTGAAAAGAGTGTAGAGATAACAATTTTGTGACCATTGTGAAGTGGAAGGGAAGGGTGAATGGTGAAAGAAGCCTTACTTATTATTTCAATTGATGAGTTTTCCTGTAACACTTATCAGCCTAATGTCCAAGCAATTCTCACACAACGATAACTTTCTGCCCTGCTACTAGTGAGACCCAGGAAAATGTTCTTACTTCAGTTTCATGGAGGTGTAATCTGAGGAGGGTGGGGTTTGGATGAACTGGGAACACATGAGGCAGTGGGAAACAGGATCAAGATTCTCTGTGAGTTCAATGTCTGCATTCCACAAACATCCCTCCAGTGCGTGAAGTAAGTGACCAACCCAAGCTCCCACAATTTGTTTTTTTTTCTAATGGAATTTGTGAATGACTGGCCCATTAGCTGAAATTGTGAAGTACCAGAACAGAATGGGAGGAAGGATGAGCAGACAGAACACTAATCCAGCAGCTCTACCACACACACTGTTGATCTTTAGTAAATTTCTTGGACTCTTGGTGCATCCATCACCAATGTGTTAAGTGGATTACTTTGAACCTACCTTGAAAGGGTCTACTGAAGGCAGTGAGTCGAAGACTGTGAGATGTCCATGGAAACATCTGGGAGAATCCAAGATATCTCAGGAAAAAAATCCAAAAGTTTAAAGAACCCAAGTCTTCTTTTACCTGGGTATGGACCTCTAATCTCTCTGTATTGTTTCAGTCCTTTAAATTGGCAGACAAAGACTTGAGTAGGGTTGAGGATCTTGCCTGAGGAAACTGTAAGTTTGTCAGGAAGCAGGAAAAGGGAAGCTGCTATTTTGCTCCAGAGGAGCTCTTCTCCACCTCAGAGTAAAAGAAGGAAAAAATTTTTCACTAGGCTGGTGCTGAGGGAGGAGAAAAGATGATCTATTTTCTTTTTAGAGGAGGAACCCCTTTTGTTACCTGGTGGCAACAGGAGAGAGAAGAGCCATTGTTAAACAAATACATACTTAAGGTATTTCATAATCCCACAAAAACATTAGAGATGCCTAATGATGACTGATTGTTGAAGGAATGTACTAAAGATAATAGGCACCAGGATATCTATAATGAGGAGCAGAAGGCCAAGAGATCTCTAAAACAACGAACATATATCCTTGAGTGTCAAAACTCCCTTTTACTCCTCTTTTACTAGTCAGCAAGATCCACTAATTAATGTCCTCTAAGTGAACCAGCTAATTATAATATGAAAACCACACCTCTGTTGGAAGAGCTACCCACCTCCAAAGGGAGACCCCTACCCACTGAGCATG
>VYZW01030010.1:16085-33814 GCA_013401315.1 Balaeniceps rex | reverse complement strand
TGAGCCCTTCTTGTAGATAGGGGCAACATTCGCCTTCCTCCATTCCTCTGGGACATCCCCCAATCTCCACAACTTCTTGAAGATTATGGGTAACGGCCTCGCAATGACATCAGCCAGCTCTCTCAACACCCTCGTGTTGTGTCTCTTGTAGAGATCCAGTGGGTATTTTATTAGTAAAGCTTGTCATATGTGTCTTGAGGGTATTCTTTCACCCAGGAATGATAATCACATAAAGAAATAACTGTGGATATCAGTACATATCCGTACTTACCAAGATGCCATATTAATGAAAATGTTTAGAAAAGATAGAACATTTCTATCTGTCTATCTTTTCCAGATAATGACTTTTTCATTCCTAAAGGACAGGTAATATATTTATTTATTTTGCTGAGCAACTTAAACTTACTGGTAAGAAAATCACTATGTCATCTGAATATTTTCAGGTACAAATATCATATTATAGAATAATACAGTTTTATCCATATGTTGCAGGGAAGTCTGTGTTTTTATGCTCAACAGCTGTTCTGTCACTTCCTTTCTAGCATTATAGAAACATTATTATTTTTGTCAATAACCTAGCACAGCTGACAAGGACAAAAAAAGGAACATTTCTTCTGGTCACATAAAACATCATAATTTTATTAGCTGACAGCAGCTCCTCAAGATCACATCAAACATAACTGACACAACAGAGTGGTCCTAAATTAATAACTTAAAGGACTTTTCCCCCTTCAAATACAATATTAGTTACATATTATAAAGGTTTTGTGCTTGTTTTTTTTTAAAGAATGAACTTTCTTCAAATAAAGATATTTTCCTCTACTATTTACTTCCATGTCTGAAAAACATTATGCTATTTTACCCTACTTTTGTTGTCATTGTTATTAATATGCTGTGGGAATTAATGTAACATTTTGTTTTCTAATATTAGATTCTTTTGACTGCTTTGAGAATGTAATGAAAATAATTGTTAATGACTAAATAATTTGAAACAACTATTAGCATGATGGTGTTGTATGACCAGGTAAGGAGAGGATTGAGGTCATAATGCTTTTTAAACAAACACTTTACATATTATTCTGGTCAATAAGGTCAATATTGTTACAAGTTAGTTTTGAATTAGTAACTGAGAGATTAAAAGCTCCCAACATTATTATATTCCTCTGTCCTTCATCCCTTATTCAGAGTGGTCTTTACATCTTCAAAAGGAAGATGCTGCAGCTGCTCAGTTTTCAGAATCTTTGAAACTGCTTGCTTTTGCCGAATTCCTCACAGTTCAACTGTCAATAAAACATTAAAATTTCTTCATATAGTGTTTTCTAGGCTCTATACAGCTAAGAGTCTATAGGTTTTTTGTTCATTATTCTGCCCATAATGAGAAGAATAAATGGCTGCTGAAAAACTGTTTTGAAGAGAAACTTCAACAGAGAGGAAAGAAAGGCAAAGAAAGGTCTCATTTAAAGAGCCTCTCAACTTCTACAGTACAGTGAAGACAGTACAAGAGGGAACTGCATGGACTTGGAACAACTGCTACATGTAAAATAAGCTTCCAAGTGGAAAACTGAAGCACAACGTAGCTAAAAAAATAATTTGTTGAAGTATATATGTTATATCCCACATTAAAAATGTATGAAGAAATTACTGTAGGAGGAGGTATTAAGAAAGTTTTCTGCTCAAAATAGTGTATTCTAACTGTTCCCCAAGAGTTTTCCTGGCTATAACGTAATCTTCAATAAAGATTAAGGCATTATTTTCCTAAATTATTTTGGCCCTGCTGGGCTTTAATATTATGGAAAAAAATAAACTGAGAACTTAAATCTAATAAAGGAACTAGGCCCTCAAGCATTATGTATTAGAAAATCTCTCTCTGCCTTGGGAAGTGGTATCTGCATTATGATGGTAAGTACACTGTAACTCTAGAGGAGTGATAGACAACTTGCTATACTTATTTACAGAAAGCAAGAAGCTGTGAAGTCTTACTTAGGAGAGGTTTCAAGGACAATTCTATTTTGAAATCTCAGAGTTATTCAAAGCTGAAGCACCTGGCTCATATATAAAGAGCCAGAGCTGTTATTCTCTCCAGAAACCCTTATGGTTATTCATTGGGAAAACAGCATGAAGATTTTTAATTTAAGAGGCAATGCTGACAGTTTTATGTCACAGGGTTGTGCTTATAACCTTTTTTATCCTTTCCTCTCAGAAAGATAATACTTTAAGCAGTCATTAGCTAAAATATATAAGCAAACACCACAGTAGGAATCCTGAATCCAGGAGTCCCTCTTCTGTTGCATGGTGTAACTATTAAGTTAAATAGCCATGCTTTCTTTCACTTGCTCTGCCTCCTTGAAATTTTGTGTTCTTTTTCTGCATTACAGCTCAGCTTTGTCAGAATATTGGAGAGACTTGAGATTTCATGGTCCACAAACATAAGCTTTCTATGAAGGTGGTTCCAATGGAAAGCAATCCAGTGTTGCTCTTTGTACATAAAGGTAAGATAGCAACAAATCAAACATCGGAGTCAAACATTCTCTCACCAGATTCTTTCAGACATTCATCATGTGGAGGGCTTAATGTTTAATACCAAATTTACTTGCATGAAGATATTTCAAGTTACATAGGATTTTGATTTAGCAGAGCAATACAGCAATGTACTTAAATCACAAAAAAAGCACAAATTATGCTTAGCAGAGTACGGCAATTGCAATATACATTTGAGTTACAATATAAATGTAATCTCATTACCATTCTCTATAACATACTCACCATCACAATGCTGGGTATCCCCAGAATCTGGAAAGGAATATACGTGTTTAAACCAGCTCAAGCCCATTGTTCTTTTCAAGTATTTTTTGTTGATTTTTCATTTTCTATACTGCATATTGGACTAAGCCACATATACAACCCCTTCCCCTTAACTCAGCAAGACATTTATAATCTTTTGGTTAACTCAGGGACAAACAGTAACACAGCTGGCTGATTCACTCAGCTGATATAACTGTTTGATTTGGTCAGCTAATAAAGCCAGTTGATCCACTCAACTGTTGCAGCCACTCAACTAAAATAAAAGCCACCCCTGGTTCCCTTTGTGCTGAGATGATTTCAGCTTTATTTGCAACAGCTGTGGTCAGTCATTCCCTACAATTTTCCCTGAGCTTCATGATCATGTTGTCCTTGTCTATCTTTCTTCCACTGTAGGGGTTTATTGATCAGTCACACCAAGAAAGCACAGTGTGTTGGGAAATGGTAACTTGGCTGAAATTTATGAAAAAGGAAATTACCCATTTGAGGCCAACTATTCTAATAGATAGTTCTTCAGATTTTTAAAACAGAACTTATATTAAGAAATACTTTTACTTTTCACTGCCAATCACGCTGCTATCTGGGAATTTACTTGAAATATCCCAAAATCTAACATTTTTCTAGAAACAAGCAAGGGAAATTCCTGGCCTATATAGCTCCAATATGAGTTCTATGATGGATTCCAGGTGAAATTACATCATTTATTTCTGTCATGGCATTTTATTTTGGGTATTTGTATAGAAACACAGATACTACCTTGAGTCCTGTATAACACTGTCTTTTTCCACTTACTATTTCCATTTTTACAAGCAAACCAAGAGCTCTTAACAGCTTCATAAATAGGGAACGAACTAAGTCACATTGCCTAAAGCTTGCATCAAGGAAAACAGTTTGCTGTGCAGCTTTTGATTCCATGATTCTTTCACAGTTGTTGCAACATTCAAGAGCCCCAGGTAAAGAAAGAATTCATGTGACATTGCCAAAGCTGTTTTCAATAGAGTTCACCATATCATTACAAAATATATTTATGAAGTCCTTGCTTTTAAGCTGTAATTGAACTCACTGTGATAAGTTAAGATCCAATACTCTCAATGCCAAGGTATGAGTAAATGATTTTGGACATCATTAGTAGCTTAACATTAAGGTCTTTCACTATTACCATTAGTAAATACTGGTTTCTCTGTCTTAAGTAAACAAAACAGTGCTGGGGGTAAACAAGTATCAACATATAATAGTCAACCCTACAAATGAAAAGGAACATGGGAATAAAAACTTCAGATAATAAATCACTGAAAATCTGACATCCTGAAAAAAGATGTTTTGTTGTAAAATGTCACAGTATTGTACCTAGAGGCAACATTTGCTCTGTGTTATAGAAAGGATCTATTTCCATTTGTTCTGTGACAGGAGACTTAAGGGAAGCAGTCAGCCAAGCATGGCATGCATAATATCAAAGGGTCTGAAGGACAGGTTGGTTTAGGTGGGTGACACAGTTTTGATCTTTTATCTTCTTACATCACAGTGTTATTTAAAAAATCTTCTATGCAAAAGACTCATCCCCACACTTGTATACATGCAGGAGTGTACACACAGGCAAAAATCTTTTTTTTTCTAGAGTTTATTTACACCAAAAAATCCATATCAAACAAAAATTAGACAAAGAAGACTAAATCTTTTTCTCTCCACAAGATACTAACAGGATAACTGGCTAAGAAAGCTAACCCACTCAACAAAGAAGATGGCAGGATCTGAGAGTCAACTGAAAGAATCACACAGTGCCTTCTTTCAAGAACCAATATATTGGTATGTCTTCTCATAAAAAAAAAATTGTAGCTTAAGTAGGTGTCACGGTTTAACCCTGGCCAGCAACTAAGCACCACATAGCCGCTTGCTCATTCCCCTCAGCAGGATGGGGGGAGAGAATCAGAAGAGTAAAAGTGAGAAAACTCATGGGCTGAGATAAAAACAGTTTAATAATTGAAATAAAATAAAATAATAATAATAATAAATTGTAATGAAAAGGAAAATAACAAAGAGAGAGAAATAAAACCCAAGAAAGACAAGTGATACAAATGAAAACAATTGCTCACCACCAACCAATGCTCAACCATTCCCTGAGCAGAATCCCCCTGCCAACCTTCCCTTTAATTTTATTGTTGAGCGTGATGACATATGGTGTGGAATATCCCTTTGGTCAGTTGGGGTCAGCTGTCCTGGCTGTGTCCCCTCCCAGCTTCTTGTGCAGCCCCAGCCTACTCGCTGGTGGGGTGGGGTGAGAAGCAGAAAAGGCCTTGACTCTGCTCAGCACTGTTAATACATCCCTGTGTTATCAATACTATTTTCAACACAAATCCAAAATTTAGGATTAAGATAAACCCATATTAACTACTAGGAAGAAAATTAACTCTACCCCAGCCAAAACCAGCACAGTAGGTCAATATTTCTTCAAAATAACACCATCTATGATTATGGGTACATTCAACATGATATATCATAAAGCTAGTCTGATTATTAATATAACGTTTTAAAATAGGAATTGTATAAGACCAGAATGTAACACAAGCATCAGGTCACTTTATGTTTTGTTAAACCCAAAAGAAATAACATTTCTCTGACAGAATGTTTATTCCTAAATTCATGTTGTTGAATTTTGCCAGATGAATGGTTTGAACAAAGATTTAGCAGGTGAAAACATATTTTAAGTCTCCAGCTAGAAGATGAAGAATGGACTTTGTCTCAAGTTGGTCCATCATATGGAATCAACCCATTTCTTCATCAACACGGAGACAAACTGGGGAGCTCCTGGGCCACCTGGGAATTAATGACTTTAGTGCACTTGGTATTAGTCTGAAGGCAGCAGCATGACAATTTTATCTATAGGACAGAGAGGACTTTCATCCTTAGATCTCATGTATAACTTAAATTCCATAGCTCTTGCCACAATCCAAGAACACAATTCTCTTTACTGACAGTAAGACCCAGCATGATTCCCTGTGGCTGGAGGACAGTGTCCCTCTCAGGTGAGGCAGTACACCAGTATGGGCACATGCAATCAGCCCCACGGCAAATCCCTCTGGCAGTGTCTGGGTGCTGTTGCCATCCCTTGGGGCTGCCACAAGCCCCAGCCTGCAGAGCTGCCAAGGGGAGCCTGGTTGAGGTGGAGAAGTGCTGGCTCTTAAGGGTCATCTGTAAGGATTTTGTGACCAACATTGTAGCTGAGAGTGGCTTGGCCTTTGGTCTGGCCCAGTCTGGTCTGACCTGCTGCTGCTCTCAGGAGCTGGAGAGGTGTGGGATGAGGCAGCCTGGCTGTCTGTGCTGGGGCTGGCCAGCTCTGACTGTGTGCTGAGGACTGCCAAGAGAGGCAGGAAGGTCAGCAGTACAGACCCACACACCCTGGGCAGGAGAGGCCAGAGTGGTGCCCCCAGCCCTCCCATGGGCAGAGAGACTCTACCAACCCCACTCTGAGCACCCATCACCAGGCCTTGCCTGGTTACTGGCTCTAGCCTGTGGGGCTCTGAGTGGACCCAGGTCTCCTCTTGCTGGTGCCCAGGCCAGCACGTAGTCACATTCCTACCTGGCGACGGTGTCCCTCAAGGCAGAGCAGCACCAGTGGGTGCCTTTAGCATCACAGGAAAAACAAAGAAGGAGGTGCCGTGGCCCGGAGAAGCAAACGGACTGGTGGCCACAGAAGCTGAGGCTGACAATCACACCAAAAGAGGTAACCAAGGGCAAATGTACCTAAGCAAGACAGCGTCTGGCAGAGGTCTCTGAGATGACCCCAGCTGGCAGCTGCCCAACTTCACACTGAGTGCCAAGAGTCCTTGCTACCAGAGCGCTTTGTGAGGTGAGAAGCATGGTCAGAGCCCCAGGCATACCCTCTATGGCTTGCAGGACCACTTGGTCAGTGCTAGCATGAGTCACCCTCCCCCCTGTCCATGCAGCATCCCCATGGGCAAGGGCTGTTCCTTTCCCTGTCCCTTATCCCCTGGAGGTGCCCCTTTACCTCATGGTAAGATCTTCAGAGATCTGTCAGACCATGACTAGGGCATCTGCAGCCACACAGTCAGCAAGGAAATCTCTGCTTTAGTGGCTTACGCTGCTGTTTCTGCCTGCTCCCTGCCTCAAGCATAATGGCACTGGCCAGCATCACACCAGATAGACTCTGATATAGGTCTGTGAAAGCACTGTCTGCTTCTGGTCCCACTTCTTTGCAGGTGAGCATCTCCTGCCCCTAAGCCAAGGCAGATCCAGGATGTCCCTGCCCTTCAGTCATTGATAGTTTATCATTAAGTGTTTTTCCCCACATATAGAACCTGGATCAAGATCTTTATCTAATGTCAGCTGATATGTCTATTACAACTAACCAAGTTCTGATTAGCCAATGCAGTAGTCCTTGTTAAATATGATCAGGACAGTCAGTGAAAGAGTATTCAGAATATTATCTACAAGTGAAATAAATGTTTTTTCCATTACTGAAGAGGTTTATTTCTGTCTGTCCTATCAATGGC
Source organism: Balaeniceps rex (assembly GCA_013401315.1). Lineage (NCBI taxonomy): Eukaryota > Metazoa > Chordata > Aves > Pelecaniformes > Balaenicipitidae > Balaeniceps > Balaeniceps rex. The sequence goes on along the minus strand of VYZW01030010.1, from coordinate 26,507 downwards.
AAGTGTTGCTTCCCTTTTCTCGCAAACTTGTTTCCAGTTTGTCATGGATAAAAAGTGATAATGTAAGGTGAGTGATGAAGAATGAGAAAGTGGGGAGGCCTACCATAAAGCTCAGCTGATTCTTATAAACAGAAAGGGACAGTATAAAGGTTTGATCAAACTGGAATTTAAGATGAAATGATTGAACTGTAATCTTCATTTGTAATCCTGGGCCAGAAAAGTAGAAAGTTTACCATTCCATAATGCCGAAATACTGAGGGGCAACACCAGGAGCTTGGTAATCTTTGAGAAGCAAACCTATGAATCATAAAATGTGGCTTTCATTTTTTTGCCAGCAGGTATCAAAATGCAACAATGCATTAGAAAATCAATGCCCAGGAATCTTCTAGAGCTGTGGAAAATTACAGTAAAAATGTTTTATATTGGTATGTCTGGAGAATGAATGCGAACACACAGGGATAAAATATCAGTGGCATAAGGGTTATAAAAATGTCATGTGTTGCTAACAGTACAGTAGCATGTCAACAAGATCCTAGCATACTGCTATGTGCAATTGCTCAGGGCAACACAGACAGAGACTAAATCCTGACAACTCACAGAGGTGGGGCAGGATAGAGAGATTAATCACTGTCAGCTCTTAAAGGGTATGATGAGACGCATCCAAAACCAGCACACCCCCAGGACAAACCCAGGAAATGTGGGGAGGGGCTCAACACCCGATGCCCTGGCTCTCCCATGTTGTTGCAAGCAACCCTGCACAGATTACCTTGATACAGGCATTACCTGGATACAGTTCCTTCACGCTCACAAACTGCTTACACGTGTCTTGGGGCTTGTGGTTATGAGAGTGTGAGAGACTGAAATCAGATGTGTTTCAAAATATGTTCACCTTTCCTTCCTATGAGGTTTTGCACTAAGCTACATTGCTGCTACAGTATTGGAACATTATTTCCTTCAGGGCAGTCAGGAAATTTTTATGTTTTCCAGAGTCTGTAAAAGGTATGTATACTGCCATAAACAATTCAACATCTGTTCATGTAATTATAACCTGTGAGATTAAATGTTCTGTTTGTCAAAATATGGGGTCATCTTTAGTGCTAAAGTGCAAAAGGAAACCACCATTTTTTGGACCGGGTTCGTTTCATCCTGACATACAGTTCAAGTCTTATGAGGAGCGGCTGAGGGATCTGGGGTTGTTTAGCCTAGAGAAGGAGAGGCTGAGGGGAGACCTTATTGCTCTCTACAACTGCCTAAAAGGAGGTTGTAGCAAGGTGGGTGTTGGTCTCTTCTCCCAAGTAACAAGTGATAGGACAAGAGGCAATGGCCTCAAGTTGCTTTGGGGGAGGTTTAGATTAGATATTAGGAAAAACTTCTTCACGGAAAGGGTTGTCAAGTATTGGAACAGTCTGCCCAGGGAAGTGGTTGAGTCACCATGCCTGGAGGTATTTAAAAGATGAGTAGATGAGGCGCTTAGGGACATGGTTTAGTAGTGGACAGGTACGGTTGGACTCGATGATCTTAAAGGTCTTTTGCAACCAAATGATTCTATGATTCTGTGGTTCAAAAGTAGTTCAGATTAATTGAAACCACTAGAGGACAGAATTGAATCCCTCATGGTATTTCTCAATATCGGACTATATAAAACTAAATTTAGATGTACAAATGTAGGAAAGCAATTAAAATACTTAAACATATATATTTAGAGCAATTTTAGATGCCCTAGAATATTTGAGATATTCGCATAGACCTGGCATCACTGACACAGGATCTATGGTAGATCTGTGACGTTGCATCTTGAAACCAGGAAGGATACCCTACATCATCTAAAATGCCTCTAGACATCTAACTTTAAATACTTAAGTTACTCTTCACAGAGAGCTTTCAGATACCTACAGAAAAATGCTCAATGTCATGTGGGAGTTCATGGGACATTTGAGACATCCAGTCAGAGCTGGTACATGCTTTCCAGCTGGAGATGACATTGACCATTGCAACACAGACTTCGGTCACCATCCAAACAGCAGCTGACCATTCTGTTTGAGAAAGCTGATTCCCCATGCAAAAATCCCAATCAATTACTTTTTTTAAGAAACACTCTGCCCTTGAGTATCTGTGTAATAGTATCCAGTCCCTGGGTTTGTTGATTCTGTCTGGTTGTCTGGTCTCCTGTCCTTGAAAATAGCCTGGTTGTTATCTGGACTCAACAGATGCTTAGTTTTAGTATGTCTTTGGCAGTACCAAGCATTCAAAAATCTTATGGCAAACAGTAATTTGACAGGATCCATGGAAATGTCCTAATGTCCTTTACCCATGACATGTATTTACTGTGTGATGGGCCAGCTGACTGTTGTCGTAAACCCACTGTATTTTATTTTACAAACCTTCTGGCGTATCTCAATGACCCATAATTAACATGGTCTGTAAAATGTCTGAGGTCTTTTGAGGGAACGAGGACCACATAGCTGTGCTCTTTAAATTAATAAAATGACATACTTGCTTATAAGTATATTGAGTACACATGGGGTTAGCAATTTATTAAAATTAGATATGTTTAACATTGAGGCCTAAGCATCTGTTCTTTACAAAGTCTTAGCAAAGAGTTCAGGTTATGCAAAGAGGTCATTGTGCTTGTCAAAACATACCGGATTCTTGTTATTGCTGCCAGGAGTGCATCCTCTGGCTGTTTCTATACTTCATAAGTATCGGTGGTCTCTCTAATTGGTGTTCCATCCTCCTTCTCCCATATGCAAAGGTTCAACCAGTGAGTCCACCTGGCTGAAAGTTTTTTCTTCTTTACCCTGAAAACAAAATAGTTTACCAGAGTGATATTGGACATACTTGGAAATGTAGCAACTATACTGGCTATGTCAAAGATTTTAAAAATCCGTCTGCAAAACCGGTACTTTGGTTTAGTTTGTTACAAAGATCCAAAAAACCAGTGCTGAGTTGAATCATCGCTACGTTGTAGGTGTGGGAATTGAATAAATGAATAAAGCCAGAAAGTTAATATTTTGATGTTAAGATATTAACAATCACCCACTCATACCCTCTCCTAGAGAAAGAAAAGAGTGGGAAGTGAATTTAATAATCAAATCAAGCATTAATTACAATCAGTGAAAATGTCAGAGCAATAGATGTATAGGTACTCAAGATAAGCACAGTGACAGAAAAGATGTCTTCACATTTCTACAGCAATAAAGACCCATTTAAATTTAAGATATTTTTTTTGCCCCTGGTGTAAGTAAAGATGAGGATAATAGCATATAATAAATTAACTTTAGTCAATCTAAAATACAACAATAAGAGAGAGACACATACATAAGATTGTTCATCTACCTTAAAAAAGTTGCTTAATTTTATACGTAGGATTATTTGCCCTTTGGAGGAATCTTTGTGGCTTTATTAACTATAGAAGGAGACTGGATGACTAAGAAGAAGGGACGAGTAACTTTTAGATGGTAGCCGTTGAGATTTCTCCCTCTTTTAGTAAGGATTCCCTCTGCTTTTCTGTGAGGGAGTCTTTTGACCTACTGTCAAAAATGTCCTGTGGAAGCAATTCAATAAATTCAGGTGAGTAAGAGGAGTTTTATGCCTTGTTTCAGTGACATTGAGTAGCAGTTCACTGCAACATGAGGTGTGACTAGAAGGATCAGCATGCACCATTGTGGCGTGTTTGCAGCCAAGAGAAAATTCTTGCTTGAAGTCTGGTTATAAATCCTCTGTGTTCAAATGTGAGTGACAGTAAGGGTGGAGGTTGATTGTGTCACCTGCACATAATGGTCTAGTGCCCTCTGAGGTTTCCTCAAGCACCTCATCTGGCCTCTAGTCCTGGTCCAGGGGTAGCATGGGTTTTCCAAAGTCCTTCCAGCCCTGTTGCAACAGCATCTCAAAGTCTGCTATATATTTCAGCAGACGAATCAAGCCTGATGTTGCTGGAAAACAAAAGAGGGAAAATAAAACTGGAAGCCTAATTGCCCATAGAATAAAGCACTTAAGTGTGATAAGAACATAGGTATGCTTTTTCAATGGCTTCAAAGTGTGTGATTCACACTTAACCTGAAGGAGGGGCTTACACGTTCTGATAGAGTGATGCCCTCTGGGCAATCTGGCCCATTCCGTATTAATGTAATTATTTCCTTTAGGAAACCATTATATGTGGCTGCTGTGACATAATAAGTGACATTTTGTTTCTGTGACCATAAATTGGGCTTTAGTTTTCATATTACATTTTCATTGTGTACATGAAGAACACAGAAAATTAATTGCATGTGATAATGTATATCCTATGTGCAAAAGGTAAAAGAAACCTTTCATGACAGCCAAAAACCCTGAGCTTCTGAAGTTCTACATTTTGATTAAAATGTTTTTACTTCTGATGCTTGCATTTTATTGCAGCCNTTTACTCTCATCCTTTTAGCTAGTTAATTTCTTTGTGTTCTGCATTTTAAAGTTTCATGATTTAAGTGCTGATGAACCTTAAGCTCATAAATATGCTAACTGAAGATTGTTGAGGGTATTAAAGACTGTTTTGTAACTTCAGTCTTTTGAACTCATAAAAATTTAACAACAACATATTATTTTTGCAAAGGAAAGCAGCTGTTTCATTTTTCATACCATTCAGCAAGTTATTAATTAGAAGTGGATACAACTACAGTTTTCAAGTTCAAATGTGTGCTAAATTCATAATGATCTGCGGTAACTTGAAATATTTTTTGTCTTTTTCCTTTTTTTATTTTAAATAGGTTTTCATAACCAAAATGTGTTTTGTTAGTAAACAAAAATAATTGGCCTTTCCTCTAAACCACTTTGTCTTTAAGGTTAATACATGACTTGCAGTTATTGTCTTCTTTTCAGAGCCTGACTGTGTATTTCAAGGCTCTCTACTTAAAATGTACTTTTCATAAACTCCATCCACACTTTTTAAAGTCTGTCAGGTAGCTGTTAGATTCCACAACATTTCAACACTTAGGTACCTCACTATCTTTTGTTGTATATTTGTTTTCAAAACACCTCAGTGGGAATACTTCAAGTATGATTAACTGATTGATTATGACGTCCATACCTATTTTTGAAGTGACCTATATGTTGAAACTGACAACCCATGGTTCTCAGAAATTAAGCACTTCACTTCAGGAATTATTTCCTGTTTAGTGGTGTTAATAAAAGATGCATCTACATTAGGGCTAATTGTGGGAAGATGGTGAAGGTTAGTCCTTATATCTATCTCTCTACCAAAGAAAAAAAAAAAGAGGAAAAAAATGCTACTTGCTCGATCCAAAACATTGTCAGGATATGAACAAACAACTGTGCAGTGTGAACAATCTGTAATCTAGTGTTCAGCATCATTCTCTGGCCCACTTTTTTCATAGCCTTATAGACATATCCTAATGGCCTTTCGCCTGTTATTTACTGCAATGGTGGCAATTTCCATGTTGAGGCCAAGAACAGCTCCAGCTGTGAACTATACCTCATCTATGCCAATACTGCAGTGTTCAAAGCAAGCAAAGAAACTAAAAGCCCAACATGCCAGAGCCTCCAACTGTAACAGTCTGGGAGACTGAAAAGTGATATTTTACAGAAAGAGAGGGTTGCTTGGGGCATTAAGAAACATTATAGAGGCATTGTACAAAAGAAGATACAGGTGGTAATTCTTGGGACTTCAAGGTGTTCAGCTCCCATGCAGAATTTAAGTCTCTGTGTAATGTATCCTGTGTGAGTGAGTTTCATCTTGTACCACTTGAAAGACAGAATTAAACTCCATCCTTTGGTACTAGAGGTTTGTGTCTAGATATGAGCTAGGGGTGTGATTCATTTGCCAACACACAGACATTTATCAACACTTGTGATGCTGTTCAGCTGACCAAATGTAGAGCTGGGATTCAACTCCCTAACCATATATATGTACACACACAATTATATATATTCCTATGCTTCTGGGGAGCTGGGAAACTTTCAGGGTATAAATCTCTTGTTTGAAGTCATGAACAGGAGAATTGCTGGTCTTAACAGAAGACTGTTGTCAACCTGGTTGAGAAACCAGGAAACTTACAGCTTAGACAAGGTGGCAAGAAAGCGCTTTAGAAGAAACAAGGTGATTGTGGCAGAGGTGGGTGCACAATGGCAGGCAGACCATGCCTGAGCCTTTGGTCTAAAAGGCAAAACAGGCTCTCAAGATGCAGTTTTAAAACCATTTTTAATAGGGAACTCACAGCTCAGAAATTACACACTGACTGAGGAAAAGAAAAATTTAAACCAGCCTTTAAAAAAGCTGTTCAAGCAGTTTAAAGTTCACCATTTTGTTGCTAATAACAAAGTAAAAGCCTCCATCATACAGCGTTTTAACATGATGCTGAAAAATGAGATGTGGAGGTGTTTTATATCATGCATCAATTTTCAGTACATTGATGTGCTATCAGAGTTTATAAAGAGCTGAAACTTCAGCTTCCACAGAACAGTCGGAGCCAGGCCTGTGGACATGAACCCTGTTAACTCTGTGAGGGTCTGTAATAACATCTGTGGGGATGAGTTTAAAATCTACTCCTTTGCTGAAGAAGGGATACTACATCAGGGTTAAAACAAGAGAAATTTGAGAAATGTTACGAGTAGATGATCACGGATGAAACTTTCGTAGTTGTGACAGATATCTGTGCACTGCTTAATAGACTATGGTCCCAAAGCAATCGTGGGGACATTTTGCTATGACAAATTCCAAAAAGTGAATCCTGCCAAGGACAGATTCTACAAATTGAGAATATCATCACTGCAAAAGGAAAGGAAGAAAGAAACAGTTGCTGGCAAAATTGCGTGGCTAGTCCCAGAAATTTAACATCTGAAAATTTAACAGGAGAAGCTTCCCAAGTTCAAATCCATCTTATTGACCCCCATAGCAAAGCTTCAGCTGTTGATGCTCCAGCAGTATGTCAGGTCTAAAAAGGCAAAACAGGTTCTGAAGTAGCTGGGGATTTAAAATCATTGTTATCAGAACCTCTGCTCAGACTGCAGGGAATGGCCAGTCCCCCATCCCTGCCCACACACATAAACAGACACACACACAGTCCAGAGAAGGGCAGGAATGGACAAAATCCTCCCACCCACTGCAGCGACACCTTCCCTTGATGCCTAGCCAAGGCTGGCCAGGCACCAGGGCTCCCAAGCATTCAGGAAGATTTATCCAAAATGGAGCACCTGTAAAACAAGCAAGCTTATGGGCTACACACTCATTCTAGAGGCAGGTCCTCCCCTGCTATTAGCTACCATAATCTTTGATGGTTCTCCTCCTGGTCAAATTTTGTGAATCCTTGTCAGGCCTAATTGGTTTTCCCACAGAAGGCCTCTCTTTTCTAAAATTTGATAACACTTCGACTCATGATTATTTAGCAAATCTATTAAATATTTATAGATAACTTGTGCAACTTGTGGACCATCCAATCTCAGATAATCAGTTCAAATTTGAACCAAGTGACAGAGTGTTTTTTTCCTTCAGGTGAAGATTACCATTCTTTTAAGAAGTGTTCTCTTACTAATGTTTTGCCATGTATGGTTCAAGATAACTATAATACATTCTGGGTCACACATACATTCTTACTCTGTGGTTTTCAGATTTTTCAACGTCCATGGAAATTTGAATTATTTAACAACTGTACATAAATACACACACATATACACACATGCACACCCACAAACACAAACACACACATGTACTTATATGCATATGTACATGCATGTGTATACATTTACATACACACATTCACACATATGTATCCATGTATTTTTCTAAACCACTTCTTATTAACATTTTCACACATATCTAACTATGACAAAGTTAATGGCAGTAATGCAATTTGTTTACTTAAACCTGTTTCTCTTTAGACTCTAACATGACTGTTATTATCAGCAGTTTCAACATCTTTTCTGAGAAGTCAGAACTTTGGGTATATAGGTTGCCTTGAAAAGATCCTGAGATGCTGAATCATACAAAGTTCAAATTATATGCCTAGAAGTGGAAAAATTGTGCAGCAGTCCAAAGAACATAAAGAAGTGTGGTTCCAGGGTCTCAGCATTTTGAACTTGAAGCTGAAATCACTGAACCATTTATCATTCTGAGGTAGCTATCTAAATGGAATATTATTAAACTTCAAAAATAATTTTAATAATAAATCTGAATGTAATGAACATACTGTAGTGGAAGTTATAAAAAGGAGTACTTTGTAATATGAAGGTTAGAGTTGGGCATTTAGTAGTTTACAAATATTACTTCCCAAGGTAAACACTAATTCAAACTGTAATATTTATTAAAAATTGGATTTGATAATGTCTCCTTGGAGAACTAAGAAAAGATTGTTTGCAAATATTAGAAAGAGTAATCATAGAATAATATTGCACCTATATTCTTGACATCCATTAACACTCTGACTGCTATTTGTAATACAAAAATAACACAGATTAACAAAGATATATTTCATGTCTTGAAGCCCTTACTGTCCGATTAAAATGAAGATTCAACTATCACACACTAAAGAGTAATGGACACATTTAAGACAAAAGAAGAGTATCTAGAACAGCATTACATGATTATGTGAACTAGTTATGTACATCAGGCAATGATTCCAGATGGTTTCTTCTCTCTCTTTCAACTCAGGATTTCAAAAACTTTTAGAGTTTATGTGGATTTATTCCAATTGGAATTTATAGCAAAATTTGAACTGATTTAGGTTTGGGGATAACAGAGCGTTAATCAACATATGAGCTTTAAGATACATAAGTTTAGGAATAAACAAAATTGGATCAGATCTTTTCTGATCATTAAAGTCTCTCTAGTCCCCTCATTGGTACTTAGATGAAATGAATTGCTATGGAGTCCTTGGTCTAAGACTATTCAGGACCATCTCACTTTTTGAGCTTTGGAAATCTGCACTTTAATTTCAATCATATTAGCCAAAAATTGTAACCATAAAAAAGTATTTTTTCTGTTCTTTTCTATTTTTAACTTATGAATAGACTAAAATTTATTACTATTAGTATTCATAATCATAATCTCTTTTGCAAAAAACTGCAATCTAAAGAGAGAAGATGCAAAAAACATGGGTAAAGTTACATTATTTTTGTAATACGCCTAAGGTGAAGAAATGTTACTACTCTCTTCCCATGCCAGATGAGAAATCTGTGGTAGAGTTAGAATGAAGCCCAGGTCAATCTGAGTTCACTAACTTTATCAGAAAGGAATAATAGCTCTGTGGTTATCTTTGACCAATACAATGATATACATAAGCATGCTTAATATTAGTCTGTAAATAGCTTTAAACAAATAGTTAACTACTAATGGTGACCCAAAATGCCATTTGCAAACTTTCAAAACCCGATGCTTAAAGGTACAGTAAAGCATAAGCACTTTACTAGAAAAGTATTGTTTGAAAACCTTTTCTGTTTCAGTGAGACACATGGAAATGCCAATAATGTATTACATCAGAAAAAAAAAAGTGTTTGCACATCATTGTATGTCAACATATAGCAGCAGTTAAATACTTTCTATTGCCGAAGAAAGAAAATACCTCCACTGAACCAGATATTAGATCACAGTATTTAAATATCTGCCTTGAGAACACAAAAAGGTGGTACCAGAGCTGCTACAACAAAGTCCCTTTGCCTCAGAATTACTTCATGTGCTATGAACACATGGCGGGCTATGAACATCTGGTGGGAGATGTGGTGGTCAGAGGCTGTCTTGGGCTTAGCGACTACAATATGATAGAGTTCTCTATTCTTGGCGAGGTAAGGAGGGAGGTCAGTAAAACCACTACCATGGACTTCCGGAGGGCAGACTTTGGTTTGTTCAGGACACTGGTTGAGAAGGTTCCTTGGGAGACAGCCCTGAAGAGCAAAAGCCCAGCTAGAACTCAACCTGGCCACTGCGGTAAGAGATAATAAAAAATGTTTCTTCAAATACATTAACAACAAAAAGAGAGCCAAGGAGAATGTCCATCCTTTATTGGATGCAGTGGGGGGGAAACATTGCCACCAAGGATGAGGAAAAGGCTGAGATACTTAATGCCTTCTTTGCCTCAGTCTTTAATAGTCATACCAGTCATCCCCAGGGTATTCAGCTCCCTGAGCTGGAAGACGGCGACGGGGAGCAGAATAAACCCCCCATAACCCAGGAGGAAGCTATTAATGACCTGCTACAGCACTTGGACGTTCACAAGTCTATGGGGCTGGATGGGATCCACCCGAGAGTACTGAGGGAGCTGGTGGAGGAGCTTGCCAAGGCACTCTCCATCATTTATCAGCAATCCTGGTTAACAGGGGAGGTCCTGGACGACTGGAGGCTTGCCAATGTGACGCTCATCTACAAGAAGGGCCAGAAGGAGGATCCAGGGAACTACAGGCCCGTCAGCCTGACCTCGGTACCGGGGAAGATTATGGAGC
>VYZW01030007.1:0-33903 GCA_013401315.1 Balaeniceps rex | reverse complement strand
GTGCGCATGCGCTCCGCTGCCGGCAGCGCCGCCGGCGAGCGCTCCCCGGGGCAGCGGCGGGCTCTGCTGCCCGCCCGCAGCACCGCAGGGCGGCCACGGGGGCTCGCTTGGGCGCTGTGCGGGCCCTTCGCCGCCTCTCTGAGGGGAGGGGGCTCCGCGAGCGGGAAGCCATAGGTGCCCCCAAAGGGCAGCCGTTGCTGGCTGGAAAGTGCTGGTTGCCGTGCCGTGCCGTGCCGTGCCGTGCCGTGCCGGCCGGGCAGTTGTCGGCTCGTGTGTCGTCTGAGAGGGCGACGGGACGGGTCGGGACGAGCTCCTTGTGTTTTACTGGTGTAAAACTCTTACTCTTTTAGAAATGCGGTGCGAGGCCTGTGCTGGGAAGTGCCACCGATTAACAGGCTTGACCGTAACGTGATTAGTGACACTTTTGTGCGAGGAAATTGTTAAACTAACGTTTTGTAAAGGTACCATCCTGAGGGGGTTTTTGCTGGTGTAGCTTACTGAGCTTACGTCGTGTGGTCTAAAATGCTTTCTGGAAACTCAAGCTGCATCGATGTGAGGGTGATTTGCTGGGAGTGTCCTGCTGACACCTTGTCCTCATCCGGGTCTGATTTGTTAGCCAGCTATCAAGCTCTGTGCTGTGCTATGTAAGAGGAGATAAGATGTCAAGTAAGGAGGAAAAAAAAAATTACTGTGCAGCAAGTTGTGGTGAAGAGATAGCCTTCAGCTAGCAACAGACACAGCAGTGCTAGAACTGAAAATGGTGTGGTGTTACTGTTGAGCTCATAACCCTGTTGAAAGGCAGACTAGGATGTCCAGTGCTTTGTGTATGTAGCTTGCATGCTGTTTTCAGTCCCGACAAGTATTTTTGTGTGATGCCATCTACATGTACAAATTCAGTCTCAGATAGCTAAGAGGATTTAGAAACTGCTGCTGTGTGTTACCCTGCCCAGGACCAGAGAATTTTCGGTACTTCTAGGCTCTGGTAGATACTTGTCTCCTCCAAAGCAACTTAGAGTAGCAGTAAAGCCTTTCCTTCTGCTAAAAATAGCCAGAGGGACGCTTGTTCTCCCCAGTATCATCTTGGAAGGCAATGCAAAGGGAAACTGATTGAAAGATAGAAAAAACTTCTCCTCTTCTGTATATTAAAAGGGAAAAAAATCTCCGTTGGCCTGATCAGAGGGGGGTAAACTCCATGTACCTGGTTATTGAAGGACACCACTGAAGGCAACCTCCTTCCAGAAGCTGCGTATCCTGAATAAAATGTTAATGATGGCAAAAGATGCACTGCCAAGAATACTAATGGGAGTTTCATTGTTATGAAATTTTAACAAAGTTTAACAATTTTGTTTACAGTTGAATTATAAGGTTACATTTATGCCTCATAAAATAAATTAAACCAGATAAGAAATACACAATCTGTCTTACAGTGTATTTAAGCGACACGTAACTTTCTCGAGCTGTTTTTACAGTAGACATTCTAAGCTTCATTTTAGTCTTCCTGAGAATTTTTGGGGAAGGTATGAGCAAAGATCTTACTGGTAATATTTAGTTATGATAAGGGTGTTTAAAAGGGGAGGGTGTTCCCCGCATGTTTGCATGTAATGACTGACCTTGCATAATTCATAAACAGATGAAACCATGGGGAAAAATGCTTATGTTTGAAAAGCATGGAGTGTCATTCTTGAAAACATACTTTTATATACTACTTTACTGCTACATGTATTAATACTCTTTTCTACAGAGTTACTGCCATTACGATGGTAATGCTAATGAAATTCTTTTATTTACTTTCAGTGGCAAGCCAATTAGAAATTACACAGGTAGGAGGTCTGAGGGATCTAGAACTGATTCCACCCCCGCCCAGTGAACCAAACGGTTTCATTTGCACAGCAAACTAGAAAAAAACTTTTCAATAGCTTTCTTCAAAAGTCATTATACCAGATTAAAACTGATAACAGACAGGAAATCCCTGCTGCTTTGTTAATTTATTTGCTAGCTGAAAAGAGGGTTCTGAATGGGATTTTTTTTTTTAAGTGGGGAGTGGCTGCATTTCACAGACAGGCTTCACTTTTCCTTGGATCATTTTTAAGCCTTTTGGTCTCAGTTTTGTAAGGTGCATTTTGTTAGTATTTCTTTGTCTCCATTTCTTTAGTCAGGCATCTTCATTAGTACCCAAAATAAAAATGACAACCCGAAGCACTGTAAAAGCAGATGTGCAACCATTCCCCAAGCGGCAGTTCCAGATTACTTACTCATGGGTTCCCAGTTGCTCCAGGCTCTAAGAATTCATAGTACTTACTCTGAAAATTGTGCATGCAGGTGGAAAATTCTGAGAAATAAAAGCTGTCTTTTCCTCCATCGACAGCATTCAAGATGGATGTTAACATCTTGTGTAGATTTGCACCAGGCGGAAGTCACTCTGTCTTTTTGTTACACCCGCTGTAGGCCTGGCACATAAACTGTAGCCGTCTTCCAAAGCAACACACCTTTCATTTTACTTTTACATGTGCCTGGATTCTTGGAGTCTTTATTGTGGGCTAATACAGCTGAGTAACAGTTGTCTTTTGTAACTGACAATCGTACAAAATAAATAAAAGCAACATCAATAAAGTGAACAAATCTACTGTGTTGGCTGTGCATGAGATTAGTCAAGCAATGCTTTCTCCGAAAGGCCGGCAACCGACAGGATTGTATGTCCATATGATCATCCACGCTAACAGCTGGGACAAAAAATGCTGCACCTATGCCACGGTGGAGCTAATGAAGCAAAGAGGGTATTGGATCAAAAGAGGTGCTGAAAGTATGAAGAACAACAGCAGTGTAAACGATGGGAGGACCAGGCAAGGAATGGAAGATTCAAAAATAATTGCTGAATTAAGAGCAAATCTGAATACTCAGTTACTAATTTAAAAATACATACACTTGTGGTCTTTGCTTGTTCATTTTATGCCCTGATCATGTGAACGTTCTCTGAAGGAGGTATGATGCCTTTGAGGTGAGAGGAATCCCCCACTAGGAGGAAGGATTGCCTCTCCATTTCCCCCTTTTCCTTGGGAATTCTCTGATGAATCTGTTCACGTGTATTTCTGCTAAAGGAACAAGTTATATCCAGTGCTTTGTAAATCAGAATAACCCCTCTGACAGTTCTCATTGTATGTAATACAACTGTTACTCCTGTGTTTATACAACTCCCGTATTTTGATTAAGCAAGAAATTACTGGTGGCTCCACCTTGCTAAATACAGCTGTATTATAAAATGAGCATCTGAGATGTTTTTAATCTCACACAGGATTCAGCAAAATCGCACATCGTGGAGGGAGGGTATGGTTCTCTCTGCCATTCATATGAAGAGTGTATTGAACAAAATTCTGAGGCTTTCAGTTTTGACAGAGGCTAATACAGATTTTCCTTCAACGACTGTTCGATAACTGCCTTTCACCTTTTTAAGAAGGCAGCATTTAATTATTTCTAGTTATTAGTTGGTCAATATATTCCCTAGTACAACCAGTGTTTCATTACGAAATAACGTAAGCGATTTGTTGGCAAATAAATTTAAGGACAGCTATTTGACAATGATATTCAAATAGTACCTTTTTGATTGAGATTTGGGTACTGCCAGTTCTTAATGTATTCTAAATCTAAGTTTCTACAGTTGTTCTTTATGTTTTCTGTGACTTGTAGTTCTCATGCTCTTAGACATGTTGGTAATTCCCAATCCGCTAGTACTCAGATGTGAAGAAAGCAGCTTTAAGGCAACTTTTAGATGGTAAAAATTGAGTTGCAGAAATACAGGATGTTCTCAATGTTTAAGCATAAGCAGAAAACTTAAAATACCTACCACTAGACGAAGAGGTTTGGTTTTTTTTCTGGTCTTACACTTAAGATTTTTGTGGGAAAGAGAGGGGATCAGAAAAGAGAAGAAATCAAACAAAAAGAAATGAATCAAAACAAGAGGAGCTCTTACTTTGGCTTGAAGATTGGCTACCAAAACTTGGACCACACCCACCAAGAAGGGATCTTCATCTCTTGTTCTCAGTCCTAGGGATGATACAATGCTGACTTCCCACACAATAGGGAATGAAATTATGGCATAATAGCTTGCTTCTCACTCATAGTCAGACTGAAGAACCGAATAAATACTTTCCTCATTGAAATTAGACACAACTGGGGAGAGGAAAAATAAAAAAGTTAGTCCATTTTTTTCCTAAAAAGGAGAAGTAAAACCAGCAAAAAAGAGATCTGGGAGCTAGGCTGAAAAACAAGGAAGTACGTCTTCCTGCAGATAAATAATGAATGTTTTAAAGATAAAACAATATAAAAACAGAGATGATAAATGCTCACGGAATTAGTGAGCATGATAACAAATACTAACAATATAATTAGAAAAAAAAAAACAAAGAAAAATGTCCTTTTCTTTTTGCAACAGATTTTTTTTTTCTGATACATTGACGACATGAATGGGATTTTGAGTCCCATTATATCAAATGCTGTTATTTCCCTAGGAAGCCTGGCTATAGCTGTCTCCTTGCTAGTGGTGTTTACTGCTTCTGGCACACTAGATGCACCAGCCTCAGCTAGCACTAGTTTGTGGCTCGATTTCACTGAGCTCAGGCTAGTCTATGGATGGGAAATGGCCCAGAGAAATGAAAGTGGCCTAATGTCTGGAGGTTAATTGTGTTGACTACAGGGCACAGCCTAAAATAAGGAACGTTTAGGCCATCTTTAATACTGTGTGTCATCTTTTCTGCCCTTGCACTCTCTTCCTATGCTGCAGCTGGTTTCATACCATAGAAACTTGGCTAATAAAGTCTCCAGAGGTAAATTGCAACATATCCCAACGCTAAAGGTGATATTCATCTCACCTATCTTTATCCATCTAAAATTTAGCTGTCTAGTCTAAGCTACTTATCTAGGCTCCCGTGCAGTCAATGGAACTAGATAGGCATCTCCACGGGGTAATTCCTCCCTTCCTATGGTAGGTGTCTGAGACAGGTGTGACGAAACTCCTTTTGGAGATGCCTGTCTCATGCCTTTGTCTGTGGTGGGAATGTGGATAACTGGGTTCGGCTAGAGGCATAACTCTCAGAGGATTATGCATTAATTGAACCTGTGCCCCCATACCTCTGCAGGATGCTGGGATCAGAATCCTCTAGAACAAAAGTGTTGTGGAGTCATTGAGAAAAATAGGTGCTAAAGGCCCATCTTCCTTTCATCATGAAATGTCCAATTTTTTCTGGCTGAGCAGGACACTTACCTCAGTGTCAGAAGAGGGTTTCTGTCTTTGGTCCCTTACCCACACTGTATCAGACCGATCAGACATACGTAACGAATCCAGCATTTCTGGTCGTAAGCCAAATGAGCTTATAGATCACCGTAGTAAATCAGCTGTAACAGACATGCTGTTGTCCTAGACGCACCAGGTTTACACGCATAGATTGAATGCGCTGCATGTGTGGAGTGTGTCCAATGCTTTCCTGGAAGCACTGGCCATAGTGTCGTAAGCAGTAAATTACATTCATGCATGTGCAGCAATCCCAGTATTTCCCCAGAGCCGCAGACTTTCCGTATATACATACATACAGCAGCTGTGTTGCACATCTGCAAGGCATGCATGCGGTGATGGAAGATGGGGTGAGAAAAGATCCCAACTGGGTCTGGTCTGGTCTCTCTGGAACAACTAATTGAGCTCGTGGCCTGCTTCTGGTGTACTCCTGCGCTCGTTGACACCACGAGCTGTGTCAGGAGTCACCTGGTGGAAGCTGCCACCCTGGCTTTGCGGGGCAGAGGCTGAAGACCCCGTTGTACACACATCCACGTCAAATATGACTGCGGTAGGTGTCACATAGAAGACTAGTCCATTTATGCTCCGGTATATAAAAACCAAACCAATCCCTTCTGTGAACTTGCAAACACAAAAGCTATTTTTTTAACCTACGCTTAGATAACTTTTTCTAACTGTAAATGAAGCTATCGAGGAGCTACTATGGTATGTGGTGTATCTAAGTGACTGAAACCTCGGGGCTATGTCAATATGTACTGAAGCTGAAAATCTGACTCTTACTTTAAAATGTTTTTTGAAGTCTTTAAATACATTCTTTTAGAATTTATTTCCATACTGTCTTTTGCTGTATGTGTGTGGTACTGTTCTCATTCTTAGGAACACACATGATTATTTTGCATGGATTCTTTCTTACAAAAGTCTTTTGTTCATTCTGGGGAAGCATACTGTTAATCACGGGAAAATATTTTTAAATTCCCTGTTTATAAAAAAAGAGAAAAAATGCTTTTCATCTAGAAGTAAATCCTATTCTAGTAAACTGTCTTTTAAAATGCAATTATAAAAGTGACTATGTTTAATGTAAAGCTAATTTGGTCCAAGTTCTCATCAGAGCTTCTTAAAATGAAAACTGGCCTCTCAGTTAAAACTGGGGTTTTTTCAGATATTATTTTTAAAAACAGCAACCTTAAATTAAACAGTGATATTTCAATGGGAAAAAAAATGGGACCTTTTTTTTCTTGAAAAGAATGAGATTGATTTTTTATTCTGTGAGAAGGGTTATAAACCATGTGTAAACAATGGCAAAAAGGTGGGAAACAGATTTAAAAGTGTCTGGCTGTGGAAAATAAGAGGTCTGCTTAGATAGGCTGAGGGCGGTGTATGAAAAGACCAAAGAAGGAGAATTGCAGCAGGACAGCTAAAAAAGTCCCATCCGGGGACTTAGCTTGAAAGAGGAAAACAATTGATTTATTCATGAAAAATGGATTTGCTTTACTGGAAACCTGGAGTAAAACTGGTAATGGCTGTAATTTTGTCAGACAGCAATGCCTGATCTGAGGAATCTGGGAAAAGACCAGGAATGTTCAGGAGGTGAGGTGAAATTACTGCAGCCAGACTGTCCAGACCAGGCATTATCACACAGTGGCTCTTTTGAAGCCTGGGAGGAAACCTCAGTGTATGTGGGAAAGCCAGCGTATGTCATCTGGCGCTCGATGACTGTTTGCAGTCTCCAGTAATGCTGTGGGATCGCAGCTGTGTGGGCTTTAGACGAATTAGCTCCCTGCAGCACAAAACCACTAAGCCTGAAACCAGCAGAAGCTTAGCTTTCAGCCAGATGCAGATCTGCAAGCAGATTCATGGAAGCACCGAGGTTTTGGGAAGAGGGAGGGAGACCTGGTGAAACACCTCATGCTTGGGGGGCTGAGGATGTGTGTTCACAGGACCACAACCTAAATGCATAGCAGCCCCCGCTGTTTCCGTGTGCCCTTGCCCTGTGAAAGGGTCATGCTGGGTAAGAAAGTCATCACTTCAGAAAACAGCCTTTGCGGTACTTGGGAAAGAAGGGCCCATCTGTTTTCTTTAATTTATAATACAGTCCATTGACAGTCTCCTGAATTAGCAGCTTGGGATGGCCCCTCTGCACACCCTTAGTTTAGGAGGACTAAGAGCTGGTAGTGCGTCATTCCCATGTGTGTCTGGTTTGGGGCTCTTGCTTTCACTCTACACTGCTCTAACTGAGGAGTCTGTTCGTTAGTGCGACATTATCAGGGCTATCTGGAGTACTGGTTTGTTGCTCTGCTAGTAAAATGCAAACCCTCCCCTCCCCGAGAGGAAAACCCAGGGAACATTCATTATATCCGTGGAAGGAGGTACCCTGAGTTTTCTTAAATGACAAAAGTATTTGTGGGTGAGACCCTTGAATGCAGAAAAGAAGGGCTTGTCTCTCACACACATGCAGATTCATAAATCTCTGCGATACTTGAAACATTGAAACATTGGACTGATTCCCTAAGAACTGTAGTCATACCCCTGAGAGGAGAAGGATGTTGAGTCATAATGAAAAAAGGAAAGAATATCTGAATGTTTTTTCTGTTACAATCATCACAGAGGTCAGACGCAACCAAGACAGACAGATGAACAACAAAAACACTGGTTAAATGATTCAAAAGGCTAGGTTTTCTGGCATTAGACAGAAACATTTCTAGCACTCTGAAAGAAAATATGGAAATGAATTGTCATTCCAGTATATCTAAGCATATTTGCCTTTTGAGTCTAATGCCTGAAGAAGGATTAATTTTAATGTGTTTAGGTAGAAAGCTTCTGAAGGACTTAGACTTCGGCTGTCTGAAAGCTATTGTAAATTTACCAGGACCAGAACGGTGAACAATGAAGTTGCATTTGCTTTTGGAGTTGTCTGGCAGTGGCATAAAGAAGAGACAACATATCATTTTTTTCAGCATGGTATAAAAGAGTTTTTTTTAAAGTACCTAATTAAGCTATTCTTTTGCTTAAATAAATTGTTTTTTATGATCACCCAGCTTGCTTTTGCTACACAGGAGGATTGCAAAAGTGAATGATGTATTTGAAGACCTGGCTAACACTGCAAAGCATGCCAAAATTAGGAAAGAAAACCATACACTCAAATACTTGGCTAGGTTTTAATTTCACGGCATAAGGTTCTTATTGTAACCTACTACTTCTGTATTGATCACACAGTGAGTTGCCAGGAAGACAGTTTGACTGTTCAACATATTAACTCTAGTGCTACAGCTTTCTGAAAAGGGGATTTATTTTTCTGAGGTTGTACATTTTCCCATTTGTCATAACAGAGGAAAAATTGATTCAGTGCCTGCTTCTGTTTAGAGCTGCACGTTAAATGCCCCACAACAGAAGCTGTTCAGTTTCTGGGACTCATTACCAAGTTGGAGTCTGAATTGAGAAACCGGAGTGATTACCAGTTTGTTTGTCACTGCGGTGATCCAGTAAGAGGAGGGAGCCAGTCTTCACCCATCTGCTGTGTCTATCTGGATTTCCTCCTGTTCTCAAGCGACTGGCCAGTCAGCTCATCGTGCGCTTGGGTGTGACTGCAAGCCCTGATGAGTCATGGTTTAAGTGCACAACTCATACCGAAAGGAAAATGAGGCCAATTTTAACTCTACTTTTGATTTTATCTCTAGCTTAGTTCTGTGAAAGTCACAAAGAGCCCGAAACTGCTACACACAGCAAAAGGTAACCCAGTGCAAATAAGACACAGAAGGAGGTGTCACCATCAACATGCAAAAAAAAGAGAGAAATATACCTGCAATTCCCTGTACTGGGTCTGACTGTGATGGAGTCTCTTCTCAAAACCAGAGCATTAGATGATGCACAAACTAGCAGTCATCTCTTGTCAGGGGATGAAAGTTGCTGAAAAGAGCAAGTTGACAATTTGAAAGTGTACTTGCAAATCTGGAACTTGTTATAGAAATGATGGTAGTGATTATATAGTGTCATTTCCTGATAACTTGGTTCTTTGGGGTTTTTTTGTCTTATGAGGTATTGCCTAGGACACAATAGTCAGACAGTTTCCTACTGTTCCTGCTTTTTCTCTCCCTTCTTTGGACAGCTGATGATCCACACTTGTGGAGACTGGTTCTGCCAGCACTGGAGGAGACTCACAACCTCTTTCAGAAACTTTTTGGAGTTGGATATCTCACAGTGGAAGGTAGGAGCTTCTTGAAACCACTGTCAAAGTTTATCTCAGGAACACACTGTTTCTTTTCCCCTTTCCCTTCACAGAATCACAGACTGGTTGAGGTTGGAAGGAACCTCTGGAGATCATCTGGTCCAACCCCCCTGCTCAAGCAGGGCCACCCAGAGCTGGCTGCCCAGGACCATGTCCAGATGGCTTTTTAATATGTACAAGGATAGGGACTCCACAACCTCNACTAGCAGTCATCTCTTGTCAGGGGATGAAAGTTGCTGAAAAGAGCAAGTTGACAATTTGAAAGTGTACTTGCAAATCTGGAACTTGTTATAGAAATGATGGTAGTGATTATATAGTGTCATTTCCTGATAACTTGGTTCTTTGGGGTTTTTTTGTCTTATGAGGTATTGCCTAGGACACAATAGTCAGACAGTTTCCTACTGTTCCTGCTTTTTCTCTCCCTTCTTTGGACAGCTGATGATCCACACTTGTGGAGACTGGTTCTGCCAGCACTGGAGGAGACTCACAACCTCTTTCAGAAACTTTTTGGAGTTGGATATCTCACAGTGGAAGGTAGGAGCTTCTTGAAACCACTGTCAAAGTTTATCTCAGGAACACACTGTTTCTTTTCCCCTTTCCCTTCACAGAATCACAGACTGGTTGAGGTTGGAAGGAACCTCTGGAGATCATCTGGTCCAACCCCCCTGCTCAAGCAGGGCCACCCAGAGCTGGCTGCCCAGGACCATGTCCAGATGGCTTTTTAATATGTACAAGGATAGGGACTCCACAACCTCTCTGGGCAACCTGTGCCAGTGCTCGGTCACCCTTACAGTGAAAACGTGTTTCCTGATGTTCAGATGGAGCCTCCTGTGTTCCAGTTTGTGCCCACTGCCTCTCACCCGATACCACTGAAAAGAGCCTGTCTCCGTCATCTTTATACCCTCCCTTCGGATATTTGTAACCATTGATGAGTTCCCGCTTCAGCCTTCCCTTAAGGGGGATGAAGTACTAAAGGAGGGCTGAAATAGGCCAAGCTGCCTAGTCAGGGACTAAGCTGATACTTCTACTCAGCAAAAACCTCTGGTGCTGTTCTTGCCACTGTTGAATGATTACAACACTTTTTGAGAGTTGGTTTTTCTCAGGCAAATGTGTAAATGTTGCACTTAATGACAGTGCAGGTCTTGGGTGTTTGGTGGAGCCTGGATGCTGTTCCAGCCAGAGCTTACCTAGCCTGGGAGCTTTCCAAAACACTCTGCAAAGACACCTGAAAAAGTCAGTGAAGACTTATTTAGACATCCTGGACCATGCAGCTACCTGCTGTTACCTTATGCCTTGTGCCACATTCAATATCCAAACTGGACAAACATATCTTAGGCTTGAGTGTAGTCGTGAAAAGCAGCCTGTGTGCTGGTGATAGTTCCTATTGCATATTTTGTATCTTTCCTGAAATGAGCCCCTATCTCTTGTCTGCAGAGCTCACATAGGGTCTTCAGTCCCCAGAAGAGACCGGTTGGGTTACATGTTGGCTGCTTTGCCTCTCAACAAGCATTTGGAGGGGTGAGGAAGAGGAGGGAAGGCAGAGGGAGGGAAGGGCTGCTGCTCTACCAGAAGGGTGGGAGACAATCAAATTTCTGTGGGTACTTCTTTGCACACACACTTATTTCCTGATAAGAAGAATGGCAAACATGACCTTGAATTCCCTGTAAGGTGTTTTCCGACTGTTGTTTAGCTTAGGAGATTAATTTTCTCATATTATTTCATATGACATGATTATCTCTTTTCTCCTGTACAAAATCCTTATCTTTTTGTCTAGCAAATTCTGGCTATATTGACTCAAAGACTGACTGAGCACATAGCAGATTGTTCTAGGACTTTGTGCAAGGCTGTTGTCTATGGTAGGGTGTACTCCATAGGAGGTCAAGACCCTACAGCCTTTCTAAGGGATGTGACCATTTCTAGGATCTCTGGAGCGACATCTTCTCTACCTGCTTTTGCCAAGCACGCTGCTACTAGTGGGGCTTCAAGAGGGAGCACTCAGCGGAGCAGTCTCCTGTTGACTAACCTCTGAAAACACCCAGAGTCAGTTTAGGGTTTGTGAGTTGCTCACAGGAGCAATGTTGTCTGGGGTGTGTTGTACCTGTGCATATTACCTACTTCTCCTCACATCCCTTCACCTAAGAACTGGTTGGAAAATTTGGGGTTCTGGAGTTCAGGTGGAGTTTTGCAAGTTACGGTCAACCTGTTTACATCTCTATGTGCAGCCACGGCAGAGCACAGTCATGTTTGGTCCTGATAAGATATAAACCTTCAGCTCTGAATGCTCATGTGCATGCCTTCCCGCCGTGTGAAAGCAAGTTACTGCCTAAGAAAATGCAAATGCCTTGTACTTTTTGACAAATGCTGTAAATCAGAAATTGTGGTAATTATCTCACGTGAAGTCCCTCTAAGAAAGAACAAAATACCAATGTTCTAGTTAAATACTTATGAATCACTACCCAGTAAAAAATGACACCACCTGTCACATTTCATGTACGGGCTCAGAAAACAGGGAGAACGTACTGAACTGAGGTGGCTAGTGACTGTGTTGTAGGGTGGTTATTATATGACACCATGAGATATACTGCCCATGCCTTTCAGGTAGAGGATCATAGCAGAAACTGCACAGCTGACACAGTGCTAGGAGAAGAAATCTTAAAATGATAGTTTAAGTAACAAACACATGCAATTTTTTGCATGCAGAGAGTAGAACACAATTTAGATATCTTTTTCTGTGAACTTAATAAATACATGCAGAAATTGCGTGTAGATACACAGGAGTGACTGTTGCCTTATTAACAGATGGTAAGGCGTAGGTAACAATGAACAATCCAGGGGTGTTTTTAACAATGTTTCCGGAACAAAGCAATACATGAAACATAAGCATTCAAGAAAAACAAATGCGCTGCCACTCCAGCTGGGAACATAGGATTTGGCATTGGCATTTATAGCCTACGTAAGTAATGTTTATGCAAAATTACACAACTCTAGGGTTGTGTGCTAAATACTCCAAAAAGAGAGTAAAATAGAATATAGTATACACTGAGTCCCTCATCTACTAAGACATTTAACGGAGTACATGTCAATAAGCAGAGGAGTAGTCCCACTAAGATCTGAATGAGCAAGCCTTTAAAAAACTATTCAAAACATACCCTGTTCTACTGCATATCAGGAAATATCAAAGATTTTTTTCCTCCATCATTTTGATTTATGTTATTTTAATACTGCTTGGCAGTTCCATTGGTGGCACAATTTGATTTAGAAGACTGAAATGATGTAGCAGAATGGGAGGGAAACTTCCAAACACCAATCTTAAACAACAAGAAATAGCAGGTATTTCATATAAGAAGAGTTTTGAGAAAATGCTGATGTGTAATAATCAATAATAACCAATTTTACTATCTTTGTAAAATTACTTTTTCCCCAACTGTCCCCTATATAAGGCTTCTAAACCTGTCTGTCAAAGTTCATTCAGATCAGCTAAAATGTAAACTGATATATAAATAGAACAGTTTGAGGTTCTACCAGTTCTGTTTCTCATTGTGCAATTCTTGTTACTTTGACTGAGAGAGGTCATGTGTCAGCACAGTCATGTTTATTTGGATTAGTGGCTGTTCTTCTACCAACAAGAAACTTATATCTGCTTTTATGTTGTTGGCAGTTGTATTTGTAAGGGTGTGATGACTAAGCTTCACATGTTTCTATTAATACAAAGTTGGCTGTCGTTGATATCAATACTTGCTGTTGCATAAAGCGAGAAATACTTTAGATAACCACTTAAAAATTGCTAGAAACTTCTCAAATGCACCTTGTAGTATAGATTTGGTTTTAAAAGTTCTCGGTTGTACAGTTAAAAATTGCTAGAAACTTCTCAAATGCACGTTGTAGTATAGATTTGGTTTTAAAAGTTCTCAGTTGTACAGTGCCAAAGAAGCTTCATTTCTGTCAGGACATGAACAGCTTGCTTGTTTGTTCGTTATTTGCCAATTGCAGTGGAAATGATGCAGCACAAAAAAAATGCTGACTGAAGAGTCAGTTGTATTTTCTAGGTACTTTCTGGTTTTGAAATAACACTATAGATTATCACAAGTGGTACAGTTGTTTGAATTCAACTTCTGCCAAGTTTTTACGCCGCTGATGCTGGTAAGAATAGAGAAATCTACCTTAGAAGTGACTTCTTAAGTCATATCTTGTTATTTTCAATTTTAAATTCAAAATTATGTTAAAATTAAATGTCTCTTTTATCTTTTTTTGCCATGACATTACTTAAATGACATGGTCTCTTAAAAGTTATGTGAAGAATAATATTGTGTATTGTAGAGGAGCCACCCGCTGTGGCAGATACCTATGATTTACTAGAGCAGGGGAACAACCATAAGGATGTGAGTTAACGTGCACTGGTGCAAGGTGACACAACTCCACCGGTACTATAAATCAGTATACCCCGATGAACATTAATAAAGACGATGAGTCTCTCACTCAAGAAAGACAGCATTTTCACCAAATGAGGCCTGTGATGGGGCTCCCTGCGAAGTAAAGCATGACCCTACAGGCCCTTAGTCATATTCTGAAACCAAGTGTCCCTGCAGAGAGTGGAGCAGACTCACACCCTGGGAATTTTCCAGCGGTTTGCACAGGCCAGCCTTGAGGGGATCTGCTGTGCTCAGTGTCTGTCCTCAGAAGGGCCACTGTGTTAGCTGGGGTCTATGCACCCCTCTGCACTTCTACCCTAAATTTAGGTAGGACATCTAGCTTATGCCTAAAGAATTAGCAAAGACTTTAAAAAAAAGCATGTGATGAAAAATTAAAGAACCGCAATTTACGTGCAAACATTGCTCTTCAGTGTTTCTTCTGGGGAGCTAGAAGATGTAAAATATTAACCAGAGAAAACAGGGAGGGAGGCAATTCCACATATCACATAGATAGTGTGTTTTAAACATACTGCATTTCGTATAGCAGTTAAAACAGCAGTCGTGAGCTGGTGATAGAGTAGCACAACTGCAAATACTGGACTGTGGGAGGAGTTTGGAAATATACCTAGGTATATGTAGGTATATAAATATACCTAGTTATCTAAAACTGAGGCCCACTTACATCCAAAATGTTGAACCAAACAATATGTTCCTTGCTTTGCCTCCTGAACATGGCTCAGTTTACTCCATCCTTCCCTCTTTGACCTGAGCATCCTCTCGGTGCCTCTGGTTGTGCTTCTCAGTTGTGCACAGGCCAGCCCCGGCCCGAGAAAGTTGGTGCCTCGTCCCTGCTTAAATGCTCTGCTTGAATATCAGGGTGTGGGAGTGCCGAGTGGCATTTCCAGTGTCTGCCGTCTGCGAGCACAGCACATGCAAGGGGCACAGGCAAGGCCAGGCCTCCTGCAAAATGCAGCACATTGCCTTCTGACTGGGGCACCTAGCTGGAAACAGAAAGTACTCAGCCCCTTACCTCAGGGCTGCAAATTATATCAAAAAATATATGCATAAAATTTGGGTGGGGAGTCCCAGTACCCAAATGTTGGGGCCCCGTTTCTTGTTTGCTCTCCTCCCGCTCACAGATTTTGCAGAATTTGCTGCACAAGGACCCATTTGCAACATGAGAGGATCAGTATTCATCCTCCGCATGTGTGCTTTGACCTATTTAACCTATGTTCTGGAGATGGGGACACTGTCTTCGAAGCTGACAAGGCTTTCCAATTCTTTCCTCTGAGCGCTTTCGGAACGATTTTGGTACAAATTACTGAGAAGTCACAGATAACAAAACTGCCATCACCAGTTTTCAGTAGTTCTTCTCATCTCCTTCTGTTCATTAGTTCTCAAGACATTAGCCTGTTTCTGTTGATCAAACAGCTACTCTCTTGAACACATCACAAGGATTTTATTTTAATCCATGTGCATTATTTTAAGCTTGTAATTGATGGGTTATAAAAATAGGCAGCAGGCCATTAAAAATGTGAAAATTAGCTTGGATTAAACTGAGCTTGTTCAGATGCTGTCAAGGTTTCAAACAGCGAGATACAACGTATTGCCAACTATGCTAGCTAACTTCCAGGTCCAAGGTGTACTTGATTCGTTGGCTAGATGGCCACCATAGTTAAGCAAGTATTATTGGGATACATATAATAAAAATGAAGCTTCAGCCAAAGAAAAAATATGGTATTTAGGTAGATAATGCCCTGGAAAATCCTTACAGTGAAAGCATAAAATTTAACCACTGATGGAATGAAGTAGAATTAGTTAAACCAGAAACTCCTCCAGAAATCAAATTAGAAGTGCTGAGAAAAGTTGTATTGTTGCCTGTTGAATTTAAAGTCATCCTGCTTATAGAAACTGTTAAAGTACAAAATATGTTTGCATTATCAGGTAAAGGCAGGAAACAAACTTCTAGGAAAATGGGTTCCAGGTAGGAAAGCTGCCTCCAGACTATCAGTGCCAAAGCAGACATACTAGAGTCCTCTCCCTACCCTACAGGTGGTGAAAGAAATAAGCTTATACTGGGGAGAAAAGTTGTTGCTGTTTCTTAAAAAAAAAAAAAAGAAAAGAAGTAAAGAAGGGGCTCAAAAGAGCATTGAGGAAAAATAAATCCACTGGTCAGTAAGAGATTGGAAAGCAGAATAATTATAAAACAAGTAGTTTTACAATCAGGGAAAAGCTGCCCATGAAGAAAGTTAATTGACTGTTAATAAATTAAGACAGTTATTACGCTGCTACCAATAAATTCAATTTTTTAATAAAGTTTTGGTGGTATTAAATTAATTTTCCTACAGAGAGGGAGAAATTCTTGTAAAACAGCCATCTGACAGCAGGTTGGAGCAGTTCCGACAAAAACCACAGTGAAATGGTTCAATTGACAAATAGAAATGAGGAACAAAAGTTCTAGCAGAAAGAACAGGTAACAGAAAAGTTCAGTCCTGAAACTGTTTGTAAACAGCATTAAAACTACACATTTCTGCCTTGCCAAAATGGATTGCTGGTGCATACTGCTGATACATGGATAAATTACACACAGATTTTTCCAGAAATAATTAGGCAGAAGGAAGGATGAAATTGGAGCTGACTTCACAGAATGCATAGCCCAGCTTTAAACAAAATTAGTAACAAGACCCAGGAAGGAATCACCTGGAATAGCAGCTGAAAAAAACCCGGCAATCCAGATCGGCTTGTCAGGTGTTCAGAGTGAATGGACAAAGTGGGCTGCAGGTGGGGGCATGGCAAAGGATGCCCAGGTGCGAGGCCTCCTCCCTCCCTCCTGGGCGTGCTCCTGCTTGGGGTTCCCAGGGGTTCCTGCAGCAGCGGAGGTGAGTCAGCAGATGTGTCCTGGGTTTTTAGGTCCTACAGACCGACACTGGGGAGGAGGCAGGTAAGAAATCACTGCATGCTTTTCTCCCCCTGTCCTCTGCACATGAAGGAAACAGTCCAAACCAGTTTTCTGAAGAAGTCCCAAAAGACCCATGTACATTGTCATGAGGTTTACGGCGCATATCTGTCTTCTTTCCAGATCTTTATTACTCTACTAAGTAGAATTAAAAGTCTATTCTTAAACCGAGACATCATAAAAACCCTCTGAAGGTCAAAGAGTGCAGATGAGTAAGCTTGCTTGTAGGGTGTATTTCCAACTTTTCTTAGCTCAAAACACCAAATAATTTCTTCTTTCAGCATTTTAAAAAAGCAATGTCCTACCACCTGTCAGCTGTCTGTCTCCAGGATGTCAATTTGTCAGGCTTCAGACCAGAAGCAGTACAGAGACAGCGTTTCTTTGGGGTTTTTTGTTTTTCTTTCACAAACTAGATAAGTACCAAATGATCTTGTTCCACTTCAAGGAAGCTTCAGGGTGAACGCTGAAAAAGCTCAAGTTCTTCTTGAATATAGTTGTCCATATAGTACAGACAACTGTCCATTTGAATCTCATACATCTTCATTGCAGCACCACAGTAATATTTTTTTAAAACTGTTTTTAACAGGAATGTTTCCATTGTCTCATTTGCTTTATCTCCTCTTACTGTTGAGTGCCCTAGAACCTCTATGGAGCTGCAGGAGCATTTGGTCTGCAGGTTTGAAGTCTTTGAAAGTTTCTTCTTTGCCACCTGGTGGTGCCTCTGGAGTCCTGGTGACAAATGGCCATGTTTTCTGTCCTCTGAAGAACTCTCTGCCTTTTGCCAGTCACATGAAGAGCAACAGGCAGAATCATCCAGGCAAGGTGTGGAACAGTCCCTTTTGCTCTGCTTTCCCCTGCAAATGTTGGAGGTGGCTCCCTAAGGAAGGGAACTCACTCAGACCTGCTGCACTGTGTGTGGCACGCAGTGGGGCTTTACCTCAGACCCCTAAATTCAAGAGAGCAATTACTGTAGCTGCACAGACATACCATAAGGATTTCAGGTTCCCTTTCATGGGTGCTCAGTTTGTACCCATGCCATACCCACCTTTGTGTGGTTGGCAGAATAGTTTGTTGGTATGTATTTGGTTTCTGAGAGGGGTTTTTCAAGTGAAGACAGGAGAATCTGATGCTGGTGCTACTCAGAATCAGAGTTTTAGGTACTTTTTATGTCCACATAGCATGACTCAGAGTGCCAGGAGTCTCAGTCTTAACAGCATTCCCAGAAGGCTGATGCTTAAGTGCTGAGAGTCAAGTTTTAAGTGAATGAATGGCGGTAAGTGAGAGGCCCATGGAGACCCAGCTGGTGGGTGACTGGACCCCAAGGTCCCTGTACAGTCAGTGGAAAAGTAAAAGACCTCTATAGGAGCCACTGACAGTCTGAATAAATGCCTACTCCCTGCTATTGACTCTGTTCCCAGGATAGCATCAGCCCCAGGTAAGACGCGGTCTGAATTGCTCACGTCTTTTTTGAACTGGGGCACTTTCTGTGTTGTCCAAGTCCTTGTCAGATGTCAGAGGAGATCTTCATAGAGTCTAAATTTTCCGAAATGGAATCTAGCTTGCTGTGACATGTCAATTTTGATTTATTTAAAAAAATCTGTTATTCAGAAAGCCCTGTTACCCAGCCCCTGATAATGAAGCCTTGAGAAACTACTGCATGCTGCTTTACCCAAACACTATGTAGTTTTGAAAACTTGCTTTAAATTATATAGTGAGAAATCTAAGTGCACTGTGGACTACTCTTCTTCTAGCCTCGTCCTTTAGCTGGCATTGACTCTTGTAACTAAAACAGTATTTATAAATGTATTTAATAAATAATTAAATGGGGCTGGAAGATTTTATTTATCTATTTTTAAATAAAAGTCCTCAATAATGCTCCAGCAAGGCTGAGACTAGCTGAAGACGATGTGTTTCATAAATCCTCTGCTTGCTTCAGACAGATATTAAGTAATTCCTACTCTTGAAATAGGAAAGTGCGTCATCAGACAAAAAGCTCCAAATGCTTAAGATCATACTGAAATAGTCATTTTGTTTGTTCAGCTGTACATATCATGATCGGTCTGAGCTCACTGCCTATCTATCTTACAAAGGCACTCTACTTTAAGTTGCTTATCTTTTGTAAGCATATGTTTTAATACTCCTGATTAGATAAAAAAGAAGAAAAGAAAAAAAGAAAGGAAAAAAGAGGGGAGGGGAGGGAAGGGAAAGGAAAGGAGAAAGACAAAGCAGGAAAAGCTTTGGGTTTGATTAGTAGTGATTAGTGATGATAAAGCAAATCAGAAAAGTAGCAATGGGTTTTAGCCAAATTTAAAGGCAGAGTCTTCTTCCTTCCTGGGTCCGGGTGTTTAATCATTTTGTATTTGAACATGACATCTTCCTCCTTCACAATTTACAATGACCAAAGGAAGGATATTGACAGGATGGGAGAAGCAAATTGCAAGATGAAATCACAGGCAAAATTGTCTGTGGTCATATATGCCTGTCTGAAGTATGCACTTGTGGGGGAGAGCAATCTGTGTGCTCAACAGTCACAACTGCATTGATGCTCTTAGGTTACAGAGTAAGTTCAGCTGGGCAGTATTTTAGCTCTAAGTCTCTACTTACCACATGCAAACTGAAAATTTCATATGCTTGTTGCTCATCGAAATTTGAGCAGGCATTCACGTGGAGGGCAGAGAACACACCTTTAACCCAAGCACTCCTCCTCTGCCCAATTCCTACATCAAAAGCAGATGGGAGTTTCTCCGACAAAAGGGCATCGCAACCACAACTCTGAGAAACATTTTATTTCTCTATCTCATCTTTGAAGCAGCTGAGATCTCCTCTTAGTGGAAGAACAGGGAGGGGTATGTGAAGGGAGAGGAAAGGAGGAATGGGACCTATCTGACAGACACCCATGGCATTTTCGTCCTAGTCCCGTATTTCTGATACATTTTTCCAAAGAAAAGCAAAGCAAGAGGAGTATTTCTAAAATTCTTTAACAGTATTATGCTGTTGCTCCTCTAGGTAAGAGACATTTCTAGACGTGTTTTATAGCTCTTTGTAAATGTTTCACATTTCTTCTGTGTTTGCTTGCTTTTTTTTTTAAAACTCATATAGTTCCATGTAATGACCCTACAGAGCCACTTCATAAGGGTTGGCATGGCTGCAGTTGTGCGAGTGGGCACAAATGTACTTACGAGGAATGACGAAAGAGAATGTTTTCTTCATTACTTTGACATCTTATGCCAGCGTCTGGCTCGTTCGGCAGCTGCAGATGGACCTAGACCCAGCTCAAAGCGCTGGAGCAAGATGCCTGAGTTTCGTATGGACCTCACAGCGTGAAGGTCCTCCCCACTATTAGGTGCTGTGAGGACCTGTTTAGCTCGTTGACAGACAGCTCAACGGAAAGGCCATGATGCAGCGCGGTGTTTAAACACTCCAAGCATGTAATTAAATTCCAATGAACTTTCAACAGTCGAGTTTGAAGCTGAGGTGCTGGTCTCTCTGGCCTCGATCCAGCAAAACACTCCAGTCCCTGAATAAAACTTTACCACTGTGAATAGTCCTACTGGCAAATCATCGGGAACTACTCATCGCTTAAAGTTAGGTATGTGTTCAAGAGATTTGTTTGATGTGGCCACAGTGCCCCACAGTAAGTGCTGTGTTGAACCAGGGCCGCAATCCAGTTTACCATGTGGTGCCTTCTTGGTGTTGCTGATTACCCACCGGGCAGCCCTGCTGACTTAGATGAAGACACCCTCATTTCAGAAGCAATGTTAAGCACTTTTAAATGCCACTTTCTCATGACAAAAATTCAGTGACAATTCCCTTTTGGACAATAATGTAGTGGTAGATTTACATCAGAGCACTCTGGCAGTCAAACTCTGAATTAACAGTCTCTTGAATAGAAATTAGAGGATTAGGGGAACCTCATAAACATCTGAAAATACTGCATGTACAGTCATACTTAGGAGATACACAGCTATCAAAAACTGCTAGTAAAAATGTTGTCCACTGCCTTTGGTAAAATCCTGCTTATGTTTTCTTTCATCTTCATGCCTCACCTTTAAATACAGTGTAACTAGGATTTTGTCTCTTGCCAGGTTTCAGCCAAGTGACGAAACATAAACCTCTTTTTGTTAATTAAAGGGGAATTCTGAAACAGCTAAAGCAGAAAAGGAATCTTATTAGCATACTTTTTCTGCTCTTTTTCCTTCCAAAACGTTCTAGGAACCCAAATTTTCCAAAAACGTGGTTGTTCAAAAAAACTGTGGGGTGTGCAAGAGCCACCAAATTCATTGCTGGTAAAATAATCCTGATATTCCAGCACAACCACTTTGGGTCATTGAAACTCGAACTGTGCCTGGACCATTGCCCATGCATTAGGGCACTCTTCCGAAGTCTAACACTTCCCGTGTTCAGATTACTTAACTGAAATACGAAGAGAAAAATAGGAAGATAACACTTGTGTTTTCTTTTATAAAAACATAACTCATGAATACCAGGCTGTATGAGATTTAAGGGATATTAAAATTTGCCAGCAAAAAAGAGATATATTAGTCAGCTGTTCTGTACTGTGTTATTTAAAGCCTATTTGATTCTTAGTTTTTGTACCATTAAAATACTTTTTACATAAAGTATCTGAAATCAGTTAGTACTGCCTAGTATTTTGAAAAAGTAAAAAAGCCATATAGGTGAGATTTCCAGGCACATAAATCCAACTGAACTCAACAGAAGTACTTTGGACAAATAAAGATATTACTATATGATTTGTAAATATTATGAAATCTTTCAGCTTCTCTAGGATGCCAAAACTCATTTAACTTGGATGCTTATGTTAGCTGTTGTCCAGTGTGTTGTTGAAAACTACACCTTTGTGCAAGTATCTCTAGTATCTTAAAAATATTGGATATCACTTTTTGGTAGTTTCAGATGTGATCAGATGGTAATAAATTAGTATACTGTCCTATACCTAGATAACAGAAAGAATTAGTAGCTATAAACACTTAAATAAACAAAACACCACTTGGATAAAACATAACTGTATACCCAAACCATTTACTGAGGTATCTCTATTTGCTTTGTAATTAATAGTGGTACGTGTCACGTTACCCACCAGAGGGAGCTCATACAGTCAATTGTAAGGGTATCTTACACAGACATAAACTGATGAGAGCTATTTAAAAAGTTATAAATAGATTTAAGCATGTTTTTAGCAGTTAGTGCATAGCTGGATGTAATTTATATTAGCTGGGAACTGTTATATGGGGTTTTTTTCCTTGAAAGAATACTCCTTTTTTTGAAATTCGTTCCAAAATAAGTGTTCACATTCTTCTTGGTGTAGATAACTTCGTGAAGAGGTACTGTTTCATATGTGAGTAGTGGGCTTTTTTTCTGATCATACACACAACCAGAGAGTGAGCTCTAACATTTAGAGCAGTATTTATATGTTTGAAGGTGCCTCTGTCTCCCATGAATATTATCACTTGCCTCGTATCTTTTTGTGCTGACATCTAATCAGTAAACTGATACACTGACGTACTTGCAGAACATGAATACGAAAGGGTCTGACCACAGATAATGTTTTCAAATGATGCACTTGCTCCTGACTACTCTTAAAAATTCAGCGTGGCTGACTTATTTCAGCTATCCAAGCACAGCAGAGAAATGTGACAGGCAAGAGTCAAAGGAACAAGCTGGGGAGAGCACTGCGAGGAAATGGCTGTGGAGAAAGCCTGTAGGCAAAGGCAAAATCTGGGCTGTGCACTGAGATGTGTCATATGCTTGTAGGAAAGTCACAAGACAGAGGCGGAAGTTTTTTGATCACAGAACGCCACATCGCTATCCCTTCATGTGGGTAACTGGGAATCTAGTTAATAAAAGCCCCAAACTCTACTGAAAGCAGCAAAAGCCCATTAGTGGGGATACATTTATTTCAGTACAAAAGTGCTCTAGCTTCAGTGTAGTTTTTACTATACATAGGCTATTTATCAAGGCTGTAATTTATTTCTCATTTATTTTTATTTTATTTAATGCAAATACAGCAGCTGGCATGGTACTGGGCTCGGTGATCCTTATGGGTCCCTTCCAACTTGAGATATTCCATGACTCTATGATTAGCAGAATAGAGTCATATACTGATACTGGTTATTCTTCTTTCTATAGAATAACCATCTGCAATGCTGGAAGCATCTTTATCACAGCATAGCTCTGTTGACACTAGACATATGAGACAAAAACATAAACTTAGATGAAGCGAGTGTTCCAGTATAAAATATTTGTGTAGACTAGGCTTGGAAAATCCTTGGGAAACATCCAAAAAAAGCTTCTTAATTTTGAGCTAAGGACAACAGCCCATACATCCCACTGGTGCAAGCCATAAGAAGCAAGAAAGTAAGCAGTTCAGGCACAGAGCTCACTCGCCAGTTCCTCTTCCTCGCTGTAACTGCTTCCTTTCTGCCACTTACAGTTCTCATATCACTGTACTCATTCTGAGTACCCAAGGCACAGTCTGGCGTCTGGCTGCACATTTGTTACATCAGCACACACATCCTCATTTCATTTCCCTAATTTCTGTATTAAAATTTAATATAAAATTCAGACAAATAACTAAATCCGCAGACCACCTGCTCTCATATTTCCCTGAACAGTTCAAAGAAAGCGAGCATGTCTCACAGTCAGCACCTGCATGTCGGCAGAGTGCCTCGCTGCCGTATAGCAGCGCCGAGTCAGAAAACATCGTACGATTGTAATGTTTGGAAACCATCTCAAGCACAGGGTGATCATCAGACCACGTCATGAGATCACCAGTCAACTGGGTCTGAGCTCTAGAGTGATGCTGCTTACTCAGTAGGGGGTACAGATGCATGGGTTGTGGTCAGGGGCGGGATTAAAGGAACTGAGGTTTACAAGGGGGAAGCGATGACTGGCGTGTAGAAAAACTGAGTGACTCATACGCTACGTCTTGTGCTTTCTACAGTTTAAACCACCGAACTGTGCAGTCTAGAAAGCCTAAAGCCTGGGTCGAGGTTAACAGCAATTTGTGAATGATTGTCATCGTTCATTCATACGGGTATGAGTAACACATGACATTCCTTCTAAGGAGCGCTGAAGAACCTAGAGGTGACTGGCACAGTCCCAAGCAAGGTAGATTTTTTTCGTTCTTATAAAATAATAGAGTTCTTTGAATTTAAAATGTCAGCTGCACAGTTTTGGTGTGCATCTGAAGGACCATCTCAATAACTCCCGGTTTACCACTGCAAAATCAAGAGACTCAGTGGAGGGAAGGGTAAGGTCGAGGCTGCCCATCCAACTGCGCCTTGCTTTCCTCCCTCCCTCCTTAATGTGCACTGTGGTACAGTCGTGCAGTCACAATGTCTCGTCTTGTCCCAGAGAAGCCCAGCGGGATGGACAATGGGGGACAGTTTTTCGGTACTTGTTCAGTAATAGGCCTGGGCCTTCATTGCTGCAAAGCTTCCAGGCCTGTCATGAAGACAGTTAATAGTTTCGTCATGGGTTTTCCAAGGATGTTCAGCACCCTATTATCCATGCATATACATGCTGGGACACTCTAGCAGGAGGGAGGAGACCCTCAGGGCTGTGGGTGCGCAAGTACGTCTGTAGAAGTACGTGCACGGGAAAGAAAAGTCATACCAGCACCCAGGTTTTGCCAACTCTCCTCACACTCCTGCTGGCCAGGGCCAGCGCTCCTCCCGCTATGTCACTGCCTGGACCAACTTCCTTTCCCTGCGATCCCCTTCTTCGGTCACTGTACATTTTGTACCTTCCATGAGAGGAGAGGCAAGGCTCCTCCAGACAACAGTCTCCCCTGCTCCTCTAGACACTTCTGCCTTGTGTGTTGAACGAGCAAAGAATTTTACGTAGGAAAAAACCACCGGTTGACTCCATGACTATGACTGTGGCTAGCTCATTCCTGCAAGGTGGTCTGTGACTGGAGTTTGAGCAGCAAACAGACACGTGCCAGAGCTCCCCAACCACATAGCCCAAAGGAAGGCCGAGAACGCCTCTGTGTCGTACCCTTGCGTATTTGTACCCGCTGTGAACAGTGTGTAACGCTCACAAAGGCCTAGATGGCCACAAAGCCTCTGGGGGGAGGTGACACACTTCCAAAGATCATTAATTCACAAAAACAGCCAGAATAAAGATAATCCTGGAAAGAGAAACATTAAAAAAAAGCTGCCAAACCCAAGCCTGCAGGTCCTTATCTTCCAGACTTTTCAAGTGCAAAATCGCCCTAGCCTCCATCTGTTTCAAGACTACATGAGTCATATCCTTGCTAACTGGAATGTTTAAATTGAGCTGGTTCAGCATTTGTTACGATGGAAGGAAGTTAGTTAGTAATAAGAGGAAATGGAAAGCACAGGTCTTGCTTTTTTAAACCCATGTACTTCACTGACTGTTTTCTTAAGTGGTCTGAAGGAAATGCATTTGTCATGGTAGTGGCATGCTTACTTTTGCTAACCTGAATGACCTGCATAATAGCAAGAAACACACTTTACCTGTGTAACAGACTGTATGTATGCAGCTGTATGCATTTAGCAACTTCTGTTGTCATCCAAGCCTTTCACATGCCTTTCCTTGCCTTCTGACCACCGGTGGATTGCAAGCAAGAGCCTCAGACTGCGCTGTTGTTTTGCTGAATACAACTGCGGTTGTCACAGGCCGTAGTCAGGAGTTATAAAGTTGAACATTTCATTGGCAGTTGAACTCAAAAGCTGAAACTGGCTTCTAAGTTCTTGGGTGAAATACGATGTAAAACCATCTTTGAAACAATTGTATAAACCACTTTTTTACAGTGCTATACTTACAATGGACCTAGCTAGCAAAACAATTTAAGGTCTCTCCGTAAATAACAGGAGGGCACAAATCATATTATCTATATGGAAAATACAGCATACATATGACAACCAAATATTTTCTTAAAAAACTTAATTTCAGCTATTGAGTCAGCAGAGCAATGCAGTTCAAAGTAATATCTAGAGAAAAATTCAGCATGTCAAAATCGGAGATTTACTGAGTATAAAGTTGTTTATCATTATTATGCTCTTGATTAAAAAATCAAGAGATGAATGATATTTACAGCAGTTATTTCTCAGAAGGCTCTTCTATCCATTTTTACTCTTTGCAACATTTGAATGATTTTCTGGGTTATGTTGACTTTTCTGCATTTTAATTTCACTGCCTATGAGTATTTTTGGAAAATTCCATTTATCTACCCTCCTGTCTTTGAATCCCATTTCGCTGCTATTTTTTCTTTAAAAATTTGTTTTCATGAGATACTTATTTTTCTTCCTTGGTGCTTCTATTTCAGTTTTACTCATTTGGATTGTGATGCAATTTCTCTGAGTCACTGTTCTCAGGCACATGAGCATCCATGCTGGCAGGCAAATATATTGATACAAAGCAGTTATTTTTTACCTTCACCATAACTAAAACTAGGAGGAAAATCTGATTGCAAATAGGCACAGTCCAGATTACATACAGATCTCTGACTTCAATTAGTTTGGGATGTTTTAAGAGTTCCATTTTTAGCCAGGCTGGTAGGTGGACCACACCACAAATTTGGTGTCTGTACATCTGTAAAAATGTTTCCTGAAGAATTCCATACTGGTTAGTCTCTATAGTTTAGAAAAGCCATATACCCTGGCTACTCTCAAATCACTGTGTGTCACAAACGATGCCCAGCTTCCCTTCTCTACGTGACTTCAGCTCTCCCTCAGGTTTTTCTCAAAGAGTATGATCTGATATTATTCTGACATCTAAAACATAATGGCTGCACTTAAATAGAAAATTTAAAGGTGAACAAAGTTATCTGTAAGTAAAATTCTGCTGTCTGATCCATCTGCATCCAAAGCCAGTCTGCTCATGAAATAATTTTATGTACTTTGTGCAGTTTCCAACGAATTCACTGAAATCACCAGACTGGCTGATGTTTTCAAAGCTAGATAGAAAAATCTGTGACTAAATCAACAAATTAATTTTGAAAATGACAATCCTGTTATTCAAAACACATAAATACAGACAAAAATAATATATCCCAGATTCTGCAGCATCCTGTGCTCAAAGCAAAACCCTGAAGTCTGTACAGGGTATGTTTCCCATCAGGACAAAACTCAGACAAGGCTTTTCCAGCTCTCCCAGGCTTGATATCGCAAGTGTTTATTTATTCATTATGTTTTTTTTCTCTCCAACTTTGACAAGATATAGTGAAAATTGGACCCTCAGATAACAATGTGCTCTGAAAGAGAAACAAATACTGTTATACTGCCCATGGAGCATCCCAGCAGAAAGCACATGCCTCAGAGTGGTGATTTCCCTTCAGGTCTCTGCACTGGCCAGGGTAAGGGAGTAAGCAGTGCCGGGCATGGACGCTGCCCCTGCCCTGGCGGCTCAGGAGGAGAAGTGGAGCCAAGGCTGTCTTCTGCCGCCACCTCCTCATACTCTCCTACTGCAATGTCAGGTGCTTGTAGTAACACGGAGCCTGTTTTCATGACTGTGCTGCAGGGAATACTGTAGGTAGTTAGCACAGAGAAATTAAGGAGCAGCTTGTATTTTTTTGTCCCCTTTGCTGCCGGAATTACTGGGGAACATTTTGGTGCCCAAAGACTTCCCCAGGCATTGTTCTGATTAACATAAAATCCCATTTTTATAATAGATTAGTGAATAATAACCAAAGCTAAAGTTCTGGCGGAAATCTTACATTCATAGTTTTCAATTACTAAGACACATTTCAGTACTAATGACACATCAAGTTGAATTCCAGCCTCATGAAGATGTAACAAGCTGCACCTGTCAAGCAGAGTTAAAAATACAGCGTAATTTAAGAATATTCAGAACATAAAATGGCTTTTCTATATCCACTTTTAATGAAAAAAATACTGTATGAATAGAAATGGAAGTATAACAAAGAATTTTCAATTGATCTAGGAAAATACAGGGATAAATAGAGCAAGTAAAACTAACATTTTACTTCCAGGTTATTTGTATATCACAGAACTCCTGTCCCTACTAACAGCCACTTATGTTTCAAAACAGACCAGAAAATAAGAACAAAATATCCTCACAGTACTTTTACTGACATATTCTCAGTTGAAACTATGATGGTAGTATTCATATATTAATTTTTCATTTCTTGCATGCCAAAAAGTATAATAACAAGACTCTCAAGCTGTCTTTATGCTTGAGGAAGGGAAGTTTGATCTCATCTGCTTCCTTTTAATTTCATACCTTGCAAATTATTACTGGCAGTACACTCGCTTAATAAAAAATAATTACGTTACTTCAGTTTTTAATGTGCAATTTCTCAGATTTTATACAACAATGTAAAGTAGACATGGGATAATAAAGTATGGTTTTTACGCATGAGGAGATCCGTTTTAAGATAACTTCCAAGCACTTTAGGCATGAGGAAAATAATTTTAAAAATCTTCACCAAACTAAAATTAACATACATGTATTCCATATGTTAACATTGTCCCTGCTGTATGCCTTAGTATGGTCCAAATTCTCAACACAGAGACTATTTATATCATTTTCTAGTGTGTCCATATCTTCTTAAATTGGAAGAAATATGTTTAGAAGAGAAACCTGATCTACTAGAACATATAATGGGGATAGATTAACTTCAATTATGTTACTTGAAATAAAATATCCATTATATAATGGATGAAATATCCATTATATTAAGCTACTGGCTGGCAAGCATTAAATCAAATATAGACTTCTACATACTCTGTATCTGTAGTAAAGTATTATAACATATTAAACAGACCTTTATTTTAAAATCTCTTTCCAGCACAGGACCAATCCTGTATTAACTGCCTCACATAAGCTAGTTGAGAGTTATGAGGACCCCTGTCTTTTTTGGTACTGTATTCTGAGCTTTTCCAGTTGCTCTACACACTGCGTCTGGGCCAGCTTCAGTGTTCGGTTCTCCTCTGTTAGTTCTGCATACTCCTTAGCCAGCTGAGCAGCATCCATGCTTTCTTTTTCCACTTGTTCCAGCCTGGCAATCAGCTCCTTTCTGACAATTATGAAAAATAACAAAGATTAAAAATGGCAGTATGCAAAAATTTCTTGACGTGTGTTAGGTTAAAGCTGAACTATAGGTTGTTAACACAGTATTACTTGAGCTCTTGTGAAACAGAGGCCTAGAAAATAAATTTGTTAGAGTCCTCCTCTTCCCTTTAAAAGACAAAGCTGCCAAAATCTCTGATAGGTTTGCTGTTCAGTGACCAAACCTGCAAAATGCTGAGGACCTTCAGTAAGAGTTGAACATGCAGTTCACAGGAGAGAATCAAGTTCCTGGAGACCGCATACTAATATTTTGCCTGAAGAATAACAATTTATTTTTCACTCAATACCGAACCTATTTGAAAGTGAGCAAGGGTTTATTTGTTCGGTTGGTTAGCTTTATCAGTAAATTCTGTGAAACACCTGGTTTCCTTTTCTCTGCTACAAAGAAAAATGATGCTAGTAAATACCAGGCACATGAATCTGAACTACATATATTGTTTCTATAATGTGTTTATGCTCAGACCTTAGCCCTACTGCTGAGGCAGTGATAGAGCTGCAAACCTGACCCCTCCTGGTCTTTTTAAGAGCAGACACAGGAGGATTCAAGCTGTTGCTTCTTTCTGGATGGAGTCACACAGTGCCCTGTATTCCCAGAGCTGGCCAGGAGCTGGAGTCTCCTGTATAGTATCAACTGAAATTACCTCAGCAGAAGTTAAGATAAAAGAGGTCTTAAAACACACTGAAGGCATGAATAACTCATGGGGTATCTAATCACTCTCCACTTAGTTACCCAGCAGGCTAGCCTGGCCTCTGGGTTTTTTTCCCCTTTAAGTCAAATCATTTATTCACCCCTGCTACAGGAAGTCTTTTCTAAAAGGTTCTTAGTTCTTTTGATCATTCTATCTCAGAGATTAGTTAATCTTTAACTGTTCATAGCCCTGTGACTTTATTTCTCAGTCATGTCAAAACAATGCTTCCCACTGATCGTCAGTGGGAAGATGTAATGCCTTCAAAGATAATAGCTTTTGCTGCAGTCTTTAAAGGAGCCCTCTTGTCAAGCTAGACCAGGGCTTTCAGACAGGAAATTCCTACAGATTAGTAATTCTATCACCACAGGTCAGAGTATTCATGAATGTTAACATTTCAGTATTTGCTGATCACTTGCATTACTTATAGCTGCAAAACTACCACTTACAGCAGCAAAACTGTAAGCACCTGGGTTTTGAAAAACACTTCTATCTGGCCTTCTTTTAGGATCGGTTTGATCTTCCTCTGTCTTTACTACAGCTTTCAGTGATAGCACAGTTTTCCCGTGGTTTAGCTGACTGTTTATGGTCACAGTTACGCAGTTCAAGGAGTCACAAGTTAGAACAGACCCCTGGCACGCTCATTTCTCCCAGCTGTGTTTCCCGTACAAAAACAGGAAGGGAAGAGTTAGCAGCCATTACAGCAATTTTAAATCATCCAAAAGTTGCAGTATATAGAAACCCTCCTGTAGCTAAAGAAGTTGGCTTTGTTTTATACCCCTGAGGTAATGCATAGCAGCTATGCTGCAGCAAAGCCTCTTCTCTTTCCTTTCACCAGGTGAAAGGTATATTCAATCAGGTCTTCAAGAGAAAATATCAAGTGCGTATTTTTGTTCAGCAGAATTCTATTAACATTTGGCACAATACAGTTGTAAAAATTTTAAACACAGCAAGCCATTAACGGATTCATTTCTCTTTGCTTGGGCTATGCTACATCAACCAATTTTAAAGTTGGCCAAGATGAACTGATCTTGCTAGACAGTTCGATATTCCAGCTCCTATTAATGGGACTATATGCCACAAAGGAGTAATTGCATGTATGCTTTAGAAAATGAGAAATGCATTTAGGGACAATGAGATTTTACAAGTCCAGCAGCTTTAATTAATCACTTCAGTCTCTTAGGGCTTCCTCTCGAAAATTTTTGTCTCTTAGGACCGAAACAGAGCTTCAGCAATATTTCTTTGCAATTATTCTACTGGTGCAGTCCTGGACTGAAGGATTAAATTAAGCTCTTTCAAATTACAGACTGTTGACTCAGAAGTGTTCCAAACGAATTAATTCAGAATCATTCTTCCTTACTTTTCTTACACTTCCAAGGTTCTTAAAGGGAGATGCAGTAAACACACTAATAAGTAATCAGCATCTTAAAAGCAGGTAAACCTTTTCTACGGGGACTTTTAGTATGTGTAAAAGAAAGGTACTAACTACTCCATTTGGACTTGAGCCAGGAGTGGCACAGACAGACGGTGTGCAAACTCAGACAGCTCTATTAATGAATGTCAGTCCTGATTTGATAAGATGAGGCTATGTGCAGGCATGGCTTTCATGCTGCTCTCCAGTAATACTCAAGCAGCACAGATAACTTCCCCCCCTCCGGGATTTAGCTTTGCTATTAAACAAAATATACATGCATTAAGATCAAAACATACTCATTACTGTAGTCCACACTCTAGGACCTCCCTTGCAGAAAGCAGTTTCCTTGCACTGAGGTAGTAAAATTGCCCACTTCTGAGTCAGCAGAATCTACTTATTCCCTTCCCATCAGAATCAACACCTGTTTACAGGGTAGGGTGATGTTTCAGGCAAATACTGCCAGCCTGCCACAGAGATCTAAAATTAGAGTACCAGGGAATTGCTAAATGTTATGAATGGTGTGGTTTACGAAGCTCACAAAAGGATGAGGACAGTAACTAACATTTGCTTCTGATCTAATCCAGGATTTGAACTTAGCTTCCAGAGGTTAAAGAACACCATACTAAGCTCTTGCACCATCTAGCCTTTGTTATGGATGCTTAATAAATAGACCTAGCACTGTGTAATCTGTGTTTTCTGTTAATGGTTACCTTGAGTTTAAATATTAACAGCATTGATAAGGTATTTTCTAAAGTGGTGCTGAGGTACTTGAAGCTTTGGGACAACCTGTAATGTACACTTTAAGTGTTCTTTTTTGGGGAGGAGTTGGGGTAGGAAGACCAGTGTGATTTGCATCATAAACCAATAAACCACAAGCCATACCAGAGCAGGAGAAAAACCCAGCATGGTCTTAGGGAAATTATTTCTCTTGTCCTGGCCTTAATGACTGATGATGCAGACAACAGAGTTCCTTTACACTAATATTCACAATGAATAAATACCAAGAAAAGTGACCGACGAAGCAGATAAATCTATCTGGAGATAAGTGTATTTGGAGATGGACTGGACTCAAGGAAAACAGCTTCCACAGTGCAAAGAGGCAGACTTGTCTTTCTGCCATTGTGAACAATGTATTCAGGATCATGCATCTGTGGTACTACACCTTTCTTCCCAGCTAACATGTGCCTGTGTGTTCTGGTGGCCATAAGGTTATTTACTCTTCCCATATTTGACATGGCTTTCACATCAGGAGGAATCATGAGAGCCCGTAAGGTAATTTCTGTCTGAGGAGACTGCCCTTGTGTGTTTAAAGTCTACTAATACATTTTTAAAACAATGAGAGAGCCTGTTTTAATGTAAATATTTCTCGGATGCCAGCACATAAAAGGTCCGTAATATTCATCACTGCAATAGGGCAAGTTGAGGTTTCTCTTGTATTAGGAAAGCTGTAATTTCCACTATTTGGCAAGTAACATGTATTTTGGATACACATGAGATGATGAAAAACCAGGTCTAGAATGGGAAAATTATTAAGATAAAAGGTTGCCTTTACGGTTTATACCAATCTTTTTCTGCAGTACCTGAAAGTCTGAAGACTATGTGTCTCAGCAGTGTTGGGAAGACACTCCAGAAATAGTGTACCTGGAGAAACCATCTGGACTTGATACCTTAGAAACAGTCCTATGGTCGTGGGAGCATGCAAAAGCATATGGAAGGATCCCACAAAATTAAGCAGACATGTCCACTGCATGTCTACTGTAATATGTGTAAAAGAAGGAAAAGAAATCATATCCATGGCAAAGAAAAGCAGTGATCCTAAACCAGGTGGTGGTCAAATGATATTTTCCGGAGAGTTATATTAGAATTGTCTGGGGGAGGAAAAAGAGAAAACCAGCCAGTGCTAAGAATATAAGATATAGCTAGCAACCATGGCAACTCTAATATTTAACTACATAATCCAGGGTCATTATCTAGTAATAGCAATATAACAAGTGCTCAAAATAACCAGCCATCCCATCCCTTTCACCCAAACTTAGATACCCAAAAACATCTGTTATGGAAATACATGTGTGTTTCTGGAACATAAATTAAATTACATTCTATGACCTAAATGTGGTGTGTTCTCGCCTCCACACCCTTTTCTTTCTTTTCGATCATGTCTCCCATTCCAGAGTGATTTTGTCCCTTGTACTACATATTGCTGGCATACACGGGAAGAGTTTGAGTGAAGACAGCAAACAAAGCTATGGTGATTTATATTAGAAAAAAATCTACCCAATGTTCTTTTAAATTCTTTCAATTTCTTGCTTCGTTTTTCTTTTTCCTGAGTCACTTCTTTTCCCCTTATTTGCTTTGTCCTTTGATTTTCCCTTTTTTGAACCTGCAGCCTCCCTTTCTCTCTCACATTTCCCATTTTCCTGTGAAATAGTTGTCATTTCCTGAGAAACCCTTGTCATTTCACACCACTGCCTTTCTATACTCCAGCCATACTAGATCCTCACACTACAGTGAGAGACAAGTCAAGCTAATCAGAATTAAAAGCCTTGGAAAAGTTGCAAAAGAGTAAATGTTTTTGACTATTTTCAAATAATGTTATTCAACTTTCTACTGCTTAAAGATACCTCCTTTAGAAATATACCCGCATGTATTATTTCATGTATAAAAGGTTACACTGAACTTTGGAGGTTGGAACAAAAATTGATTAAAGCAGAATGAATAGTACTCCGTTTTTTGTTTTACTAAAAAGCTCCAATACCTGTACGGACATTTATGTCAAGTTAACTTAACATTATTTCTTCCTCCTAGCCAACAAATCAAAAATATTTGCTCAATCCATTTTCTGCTCTTTTCCTGACAA
>VYZW01030002.1:4560-19135 GCA_013401315.1 Balaeniceps rex | reverse complement strand
AATGTTATGTGCTACTGAAAATATAAAGTGCAAAACATGCTATAAGGACAAACAGTCTCTTTAAAACTCCGATGAAAAGATATTTTCCCTTACTTGGAACTGTGCATGTCCTCTTCAGAACACATACTGTAACTTAACTTTAGTTCTGTCAGTGTTTTAGGCCCTGTGGGCTTTGCCAATTGTCCATTTAATAAATCAAAAATGAATTACAGTAGAAAAACATTGGTGCACAAGTAGCATCTCACCAGCCTTTAATTAACCAAAGGTATGGACAAAATTATCAGAAAGGAAAAACAAAGCAAAGTCCTCCTTTGTGTTTGCATTTGTAGTTATATTTTTTGTTAGGAAATGGCTAGGTTTTTGAAAGGATTTTTCAAAAGCAGTAGCATGGACAAGCACCAATTCTGTAATTCTAAAGTTTTCTTGTCCTTCCTTATTTTTTTTCTTTCATGTCAAGGTCATATAGGCTT
Source organism: Balaeniceps rex (assembly GCA_013401315.1). Taxonomy (NCBI): domain Eukaryota; kingdom Metazoa; phylum Chordata; class Aves; order Pelecaniformes; family Balaenicipitidae; genus Balaeniceps; species Balaeniceps rex. Next base: position 18,665 of record VYZW01030002.1, on the reverse strand, counting down.
TATCATTATTAACTCAAACATCACTTCACCCTTTGTTGTTTCTCTGTGTTTCTCTCTAATCAGATTAGCATAAAATATTTTACATGGGGAAAAAAATTTGCTTAAAATTATATTACCTTTATACATGACTGTATTTCANGTGTTTTAGGCCCTGTGGGCTTTGCCAATTGTCCATTTAATAAATCAAAAATAAATTACAGTAGAAAAACATTGGTGCACAAGTAGCATCTCACCAGCCTTTAATTAACCAAAGGTATGGACAAAATTATCAGAAAGGAAAAACAAAGCAAAGTCCTCCTTTGTGTTTGCATTTGTAGTTATATTTTTTGTTAGGAAATGGCTAGGTTTTTGAAAGGATTTTTCAAAAGCAGTAGCATGGACAAGCACCAATTCTGTAATTCTAAAGTTTTCTTGTCCTTCCTTATTTTTTTTTCTTTCATGTCAAGGTCATATAGGCTTTATCATTATTAACTCAAACATCACTTCACCCTTTGTTGTTTCTCTGTGTTTCTCTCTAATCAGATTAGCATAAAATATTTTACATGGGGAAAAAAATTTGCTTAAAATTATATTACCTTTATACATGACTGTATTTCAGAGTATTGGCACTTGCCCCAAAGTAGTTTTTAATAAATGTATAATGATACTTTTTATTTTCTTAATTCAGGAAATAGTTTTGCCTCTTTATCTTAATTCATGTTGTTTTCTGTTACTAGTGCAGAAACTTAGAGAACGTATTGTAAAGGTGCCTTGCAAAATAGAAATAGAGAGGTTTTAGCATGCATACCAGTATAGGATGTTAGGCAATAGCTAAGCACACCCAATTACCAAATTAATACCAGTATAGGTACTGCTGCTGGAATGAAGAAAATGGGTTATTTTAATTTTTTTCCTATTGTTATGTAATTACCATGTGGACTAGATTATAATTGTGTAGAGTAGCACTTAAGATTTGACTGTAGAGGAAATTACTTTAATCACTGTGTTTATGTTAGCATGTTAATTAATTGTGTAGACATTTTGGGACTCCACCATCTTCATTCATATCATACCTATTGCTTTCTTCCCACAATAAAATTGACGTGACCTGTATAATGTAATACTACAGGTTGTATAATTTCAAAATCAGATCACTGGTTTCCCATCGTTAATTAAAAGGAAAATCAGTTTCTTATTTGAATTAATTTCCGCACATTGAATACTAAATTTAATGTTTATCCTATGTAATATTGAAAAGTATAATGCATTTTCTTTTTTACTGTTTCTGTATAGTTTGCAAAATAAAGACTCTTGTAACCAACCTTCGGCCAGTATAGCCCATCATTTTGACTTTTTGCACAGTCTGAAATTTTGAAACAGGAAGAATTCATGTTTCAGATGCATTTCACCTATTAAAATATGTATTTATTTGTATAAAGCCATTTATTAATGTTTTATTTCAAGTAAAGAATTTTTGACTAAGGTAAAACCCATAGGGACCTTTTATTTTTCTGTATTTTTTCCTGAATTTTCTATGGCTTTGTTATGTACTTCTGTGACATTGTCTTCATTACATAGAAAAGAGAGAGAGAGAGAGAGATTTCTTTTCAAACTCTGTCATAATTTGTGGGGCATAGTTGTATTATTTTCTTAAATAAAAGTAGTTAAGAGTTTACCATTCCAATATAGTGGGATTTTATCAGAGAACAGTTTCTTATGGCTGAAATTAACTGATATATAAATTGATTTTAAATAAAGAAGCTAAAGAAAAAACGTTGTGATTATTGGCTGATGTAGCAAGTACTGTTGTGGGGTTTTTTTCTGATGTGACAAATGGTCATTAGACAACAAACTAAAAATGGATTTCTTTAAAACTTGTGATATCAGGAGAATTAAAGTATGGAAAGAGAATTCATAATGTATTTAGCCTAATGGGATTACAGTACGAAGACCATTCTAAAATGAGCTGTCATGCAGAAGAGTACAAAAGAAGTTTATGTTCTTTCTTCCCTGAAAATTCCCCACTGAACTGGAAGAGGAGGGGATATGCATGGATTTGAGTCCCTGAGTATCAAAGCTACCTATCATAAAGTCAGAAGTAAGTCAAGATAGCTAAATTTACTAAAGAACAGTGACAGTGGAGATTCAGGGTCATTTTGGAGAATTTTTGTAGGCCAAAACTAAAACAGCAACAACAAACGCTTGAATTGTTTCTCATTCATGAGGAAAAGCCAGAGAAGAGATTGATAGTGTGAGACTTCCTTTGAAAACATCCTTCCTTTTTAAAAAGAATAGGTAGATTTGTCTATGGATTAATATTACGGTGTTGATTTGCTTTCATGATTCCAAATGAACTGGAAACTACTTCATTGCAGCATTAAAGAAATGCATAAAATCAGGAGCAGGTAGAACAAATAAAGGCAAAAGCTGATAATATAAAAATCACTGAATAACTAAACCATTCAGAAGCTTTTTCCTTCTTTCCATCGTATCCAAAAATTTGCACAGAGGCATGTCCTCATGAGTACAGTCAGGCAGAAAGCAGTAGGGAACCCTTGATTTTAAAACTTCATTATTTTTACAGTGTTGCTGTCATTTGTGGTTGTTTTTTCTTGATCTTATAATTGTGCACATATATATGTACTTATAAATATGCAAAGATACTGATATAAATTTGGAGATTTTCAGACACTGTGATGAATCCTTGTGCTCTTCTGAGAATGTGGGGAATTATAATTCTCAGATTCATTAAAAAGTAAGGAATACAGAGTTCAATGAAATCAATTATTATATAGTCTTCGAAGGGAATATTTCAGGTCAAGCCACATAGATATGCTTAGTTAAAAAGCAAATGAATTAACGTCATTAGTTTGCTTGTACAAAAATTGGATTATTGTACAAGACTGAGAAAGATGGACCATAATGATAGTAGGAAAATTTTTACTTGTTTTGTGCACATGGACAAGAACTGGATTTCTTTTATTATTATTAAAGAATCCAGTGACCAGGTGGAATAATAGTTTATCAGAAAGTGGATTAATTTTATGCTTCATAGGAAATTTTAAAATATCTGTATTTACAGGGTTTATTCATTAGAATGGTGTATATATTTCTAATTACTAAAAGCCTTCAAAAATTGGATTTAAGTAGAGCTGTGGCAGCACAAATTTATTTGAAATACAGTAATCATTTTTACTGTTTTTCCACTCATCTAAATATATTAGTAGCAAATCATCTACAATTTTATTTCACCTAGTTCAGTGGACACTAAGTAGTTTGTCACCAAGTTTCTGTTTGAAGAAACAGATCGGGATAAACATAAAGAACAATGTAATGGATTGGAAGAATCTCCAACTTAACCAGTTATCACTGGGTAAGTAATTAAAATTAAAATATCAAAACTTTTTTAAAAAAACAACCCACTCCTGAAGGCAAGTACTGTATTGGACATGCTGAAGTAACAGGGTAACCCTTTGTCATGAGTGGATCTCTGCTAACACAGTCATTGTACTCATTGTACAGGATGGGTGCAGTTTGCTAGGTTGTTAATTCATCCAGTGAAATGGCCGTAGAAATGACTCTTTGAAGTTAAGGAACCAGAGAGAGAATGGGAAGGAGAGTTGCCTAGGCTAAAAGGTGACACCTCTGCTTGAATTTTTTGTTGTGTTTCAGATGCTAATTGAACCAAATCCTGAAAAAGACACTACTGCACAATATCTGTCCTCTTGAAGGTGAGTTTTACAAGTGAAATGTGCGTGCCTATTTTTAAAAAGAATCTCCATTCTATAATGTTAGTAATAATGCAGAGCATTTTACATCTCTTCACCAGCTTTCCACATGACCCCATAGAAAAATTTCTTTAAAACTTCAGGCAAGGGTATCCACAAAACTCGTGCTCGTGCCTGTAACCATTTTTGCCAAGATAGTTGAAATTTATCAGTTAAAATCAAGACGGACAGAGGGAGGTGGCCTGTTGTCTCTGGCTGCCCATAGCATTCACAGCTGCTTTGTAAACTCATAGAACATTCTGCAGTCTGCTGAATTAAAAAAAAATTATGAATACACATCAATCCAACTCGGGTTGTTACACTGCTCATCAGGCCAGTGCAGTTTTAAAAGAGCTGGCTATACTCAGCACAAGGCACTGAAAGGTATGCTCTATAGGTCTTGCTATTAACATCAGATACCCGGTTTTAGGAAGGATCTCAAATTCCTTTCCCTTTTCATAGTTTATTTACCTCACAGGCTTACGTACCGACACGTTTTGGTGAGACTAAGTTGTCCACTGGACTTTAGTCCCTGTGAAGAAGAGGAGATTGGATCTCTTCTACTGTAAGGCTTCTGACTGATTTCCATGTGTCTGAGGGGGCTGGAGGGCCACACCAAGTTTTAGCAAGTTTGGGGTGTTAGAACAGAGTAGTGATTAACAAAATACTTTGTTGATTTTGTTTCAAAGCTAGCGAAGATTACAGAGGTTTTATCTTTCAAAAAAGCCTCAGCAATAGCAATCTATAGTAAGAGTGCAATTTTGCAGCCATAATGCTGTGATTCTTTTTCGTTATTTCTCAAGAATAATGCAGTTATTTGAAAGCATACTGTAACTCAAAATCGATTGGTTTTGAGCATGTATTTTGTGTTGGGAAGTTTTCATGTTTGTTCAGTGTGATGAAAAGATTTGTGCAAAGCTAATGTCACTGGACTGTGTCTTCATTGTAATTAACTGACCAAATAGATGTCACAAGTTAATATGTTATTGTAACTCAAGTGAGAGGGTAGACAATGTGAAATGACACTGTAACAGCACATGATGATGATACCAGTCCATGTTTCTTCACGTGGAAGTGAACTTCCTTCCCTCAATTCCCCCATGTGCTTGGAAGTGTAGACTAGTTTCCAATGAAAGGAGGAAATCAAATGTTGAGTAGGGCTGCTTCCTTCAGCAGTAAGAGCTATAGGATCTGTCCCTAGAAATCTTGCCAGAACATAGGAAGGAGGCTCCTTTGAAGGCACAGCAGCTTAAAATGTATGGTGGTTGTGGTTTAATCCCAGTCAGCAACTAAGCACCACACAGCTGCTCACTCACCCTCCCCACTCCCCAGTGGGATGGGGGAGAGCACGGGGTGGTGGTGGGGGAAGTAAAACCCGTGGGTTGAGATAAAGGCAGTTTAATAGGACAGCAGAGGAAGAGAAAGTAATAATGATAATAATGATGATGATAAAAGAATATACAAGACAAGTGATGCACAATGCAATTGCTCACCACCCGCTGACCGATGCCCAGCCAGTCCCCGAGCAGCGATTGCTGCCCCCTGGCCAACTCCCTCCAGTTTATATACTGAGCATTATGTCATATGGTATGGAATAGCCCTTTGGTCAGTTTGGGTCAGCTGTCCTGGCTGTGCCCCCTCCCAGCATGACAAGCTGAAAAGTCCTTGACTAGAATAAACACTACTTAGGAACAACTAAACCATCAGCGTGTTATCAATGTTATTCTCAAACTAAAGCCAAAACACAGCACTATGCCAGCTACTAGGAAGAAAATTAACTCTATCCCAGCCAAAACCAGGAAAATGGTTTAAATAAGACTGATTACTCTTAATAATTTTGTAAAGAAAACCTACCAACAGTTTTAATTTATGTCTTGAAAATGTACCTGAATATAATCTTTGCTTATGGGAAGACAATTTTATTAGTTTAAAAAAAAAAAATGAAAACAAAAGTAGTAATGCTGTAAGTAAGGCAAGCTCAAAGGAAAGGAAGGCAGGAGAAAAATTAGAATGAGACAGTGTTGGCACAGCATTTATGTATTTGAGTAGCTGACTGATCCTATCTCTGAATAAAAAAGTGTGAGGATCCTAAGTTCATTGCTCATGCTGCTCTTTCCCCTCATAATTTCCCCACACATGTTTTTATTAGGCTGTGTAGCTTTATAGCATATCATTCACATCAGAAATTACATGTGAGTGCTGAGATGAGTTCAGCTCCCATAGTAGCATCTGTAGGAATTGCTCAGTTGACCAGCCTAGAAGCTGAGGACTTGTTACTGGCACATTAAAGAGTTCCTCAGAAGAAATAGTTTATAGCAGGTGTTTGCCCAGGTGTAATTTAGTACATCCATTACAAATGCTTGCCTGACTCAGTGCAGGGAATTGTCCAGAGCTGTTGTTTATATAAAAGGTAATTTCTTAGATTCCAATGTAAAAGTGGAATAATGCCGTTGAAAGTTGTATATCTTGTCCATTAAGATAGCTTGATTTTTATGTAGTAGAAATTGCATTACTATTTTATCTCTCTGCATAGTAACTTTCATTTGAATCAGCAGTAACTGACAGAAAAAGCATTGCCAGCTAAGTAAATGTCCTGTATCAGTTTTGTAAAGATAAAAGAAATGTCAGTGCTGGCACAAGGTACGTCTTAAGGCCAAACAGGTAATGAGTAGATCCCCTAATTTACAGTTCACTCCTATGATTCATAGATCTGACTTACACCATAAGCACTAGCTGCCTGGTTAACTGTTCTCTGGCCGTATTTAGATTTCAGTTATTATGAGAAAATGAGTGAAAAAAGCTGGGTTTTTCCCCTTTCCAATCTGTAATACATGTCTTTTACTGTTAATTAGAGGTCAATTTACCTTGAATTCTCTCCCACTCCACTGCTCCTTGAATACCACTACATAACAATGGGAAAAAAAGGCCTATTAATCTTCAACAGCAGGAATAAAATTGCGTAAAATTCCTATTATTTGCTGCTGTACAGGGATAGGTCATCTTCTTTCTGCGTGCCGACAGGAACCTTGCCATGCAGTCCTCATCTCCTTTGACACAACACAGTGAATGTCGCTATCGTGAGCAGCACAGGGTTTCAGAAAACTCTACTGCCTGGCACGTCTCGTCTCTGTGTTATCCTTCTCCATGCTCCTGTGCAGCCGATGTAGTTATGTTGAGACCTGACCACACAGGGATCAGCTCTGCCACAGAGTAAAGATTTGCTGAAGGGGAATTGCATAAGCCAAAGGGCTTTATGGTAGTGCTGCTGCTGCTGCTTGCCCGAGCGTGATGGAAGAAGATTTTTCTCTTTTTGCATAGTGAGGTTATGCAAACTGGGTAGTCCCACAACAGTGGCTTCTCTGGGCTCTGTACTTTATCTTCTTAAAAGACATTTGCTCTGTCAGGTGTGTCAACTTTCCATTTCTACTGGCTGGCTAGACTATAAGCACAGAATAGCTAGCTGCTTTTCCCTACCGTTTTATCTGTCTCAGAAAGAAATAAATATTGTGCTTGTGAGGTTTGTTTCTAATTTTTCTTCTTAACTTCACTTTTAAAGTGTTCTTGGTCCAGCTATTGTTAGAAAAATAGAGAAATTATAGCAAAGGGGAGAAAAAATGATGTAGAAGTCTAAAAAATAGTAAACTACCAAGGCAGACTTCTGAAAAATAGTAACCTATTAACCCTAAATAGTGAGGGTGAGAATGCCCCACACCGCTCTTGCTCCTCCCTGCTTTTTCTAAAGGCTCTGTTAGTCTTGTGAACTTTATCTGTATCAGTCTGTAGCCAATGCTTTATCCGATACTTCTGGGGTTATACCTGCTCTTGGAGCAAACATCTGTTAATTTCTAAAACTACATTTGTCACATGGGGAGAGATTCCAGTCACTCTCCTTTGGGGTGGAAGAAATTATAATGCAGCATATTTACAGCAGTTTTCCTTCCATGTAGCACTTTTTGTGATAAAAACACTTAAAAAAAAAATCACATTGAGAGCTATGCATTGTAATCACTGTCTTAAACCTAATTATCACTTTCTTGGGTTTTTTTTTCCACATTAAGAATGCTGACATAAGAGCATGTCCGGTACTTTGCTTAGAAGGCAATGGCTTCCAATAATTTCCTTTAGTTGAATCCAGGAATCAAAAATGTTCATTTTTTAAATGATCATAGAATCATAGAATGGTTTGGGTTGGAACGGACCTTTAAAGGTCATCTAGTCCAACCCCCCTGCAATGAGCAGGGACATCTTCAACTAGATCAGGTTGCTCAGAGCCCCGTCCAACCTGACCTTGAATGTTTCCAGGCATGGGGCATCTACCACCTCTCTGGGCAACCTGTTCCAGTGCTTCACCACCCTCACTGTAAAAAATTTCTTCCTTATATCTAGCCTAAATCTACCCTCCTTTAGTTTCAAACCATTAACCCTTGTCCTGTCACAACAGGTCCTGCTAAAAAAAATCTGTCCCCGTCTTTCTTATAAGCCCCCTTTAAGTACTGAAAGGCCGCAATAAGGTCTCCCCGCAGCCTTCTCTTCTCCAGGCTGAACAGCCCCAACTCTCTCAGCCTGTCCTCGTAGGAGAGGTGCTCCAGCCCTTGGATCATTTTCGTGGCCCTCTTCTGGACCCGCTCCAACAGCTCCATGTCCTTCTTGTGCTGAGGGCTCCAGACCTGGATGCAGTACTCCAGGTGGGGTCTCACCAGAGCCGAGTAGAGGGGGAGAATCACCTCCCTCCACCTGCTGGCCACGCTTCTTTTGATGCAGCCCAGGATACGGTTCGCCTTCTGGGCTGCAAGCGCACACTGTTGGCTCATGTCCAGCTTTTCATCCACCAGTACCCCCAAGTCCTTCTCTGCAGGGCTGCTCTCAGTCCCCTCATCTCCCAGCCTGTATTGATAGCGGGGGTTGCCCCGACCCAGGTGCAGGACCTTGCACTTGGCCTTGTTGAACCTCATGAGGTTCGCACAGGCCCACCTCTCCAGCCTGTCCAGGTCCCTTTGGATGAGATCCCGTCCCTCAGGCGTGTCAACTGCACCACTCAGCTTGGTGTCATTAAATGATTACTGCATCAAAACACTGCAGTGGAATTTCCAGATCTCCCTGAATTTTTTCATAGCTATGTTGCTAAGAAATGAGCTAAATAACGCAGTTTCAAGGCTACTTTAAATTTTATATCATCCCAACTAAAAGTTAAGAAACAGTAAGAGTATCAGCTACAGTTAGGCAACGATACATGATCCAATGTTATGTTGCATCCTGGCTTAAATTATTTGTCAGAGCTGAAATCCTTTCCAGGTTTTCACAGTCCACCTCATAGACTGCTTGTAAGTTTACAATTTTCCACTCAACAATACATGTTTGGAAGGTGTGAGCTGAATTTTTTTTTCCATCTCTGAAATATAAAATGGTGTTTAGGCACTAAGTTTACATATATGGCAAGGTCTAAATTAAATATTACCAGTTCAGAAATGGATAATGACTTAGAATAGATTTATACACAAAAAGTTCTTTAAAAACATTACTTGAATGCTCAATGACAGTCAAAGAAAGCCAATTATATCAGGAATTATTTTGGGGAGAATGGAAAGAAATAGAGAACAAAACCCAAAGAACATAATTTATGTCACTGTATAAGCACATACTGCTCCTTCTCTGTGGTAATTTCTGTGTCTTCCCTGTTTCCAAAGAGTATAAAAGTTCCAGGGAAGGATGACAAGAATAATCAAAGGTAAGACTGATTCATATGAAGAAGATAAACAGGCTGAGATGCTCAGTCCTAGAGTAAAGGTGATAAGTGGGGATATGTTAGAGTATGATAAAATCATATGTGCCTTAGCGAAAGTGTTTTCAAATCCCCTTGAGTTCTGGAGGAGCAATTTCACATGCCACTAAAGGTGTTCATTGACTCAGTGTAAGAATACCAACACACCTAAAATGAGACACATTGAACCAAAGGCACCAATGTCCATTGGGCTTTGTCTTTACCCTATGGAAGACCATAACAGCTGCCATTTAGCAAAAGGCATTATGCCTAAGCAGTGCTATCTAGCAGACACTACCTGGCAAATAATAAAGAAGGAAACAAATGAAAAAGATGAATAGTTATGAGAATAGCTACTTTTTCTGTTTGTCCAGTGCAACACCATGTTCTTCAGTGTATTATCTAATTGTAGTGGTAATCTGAGCCCTTCCCTCTGAATCTTACCCGACCAGATACTGGTTTTAGATGAGGTACTGTCATTTCTTACCTAAGGTAAATTCAGAAAGTCAACACATGGACTACACACACAAAAAAAACCCCAGCCATTAATGTTATTAATAAGACTGCCTCTTTTTGCAGAAAATGAATTCCTATAGCTATACTTCTAGCCGTTACTCGGGTGTCTTGCTCCAGAAAATGGCTTCCACTCTTCTTTGAGTCATGAAAGCGTATAACAGATCCTGACTCTCCTCCTTGAAGCTGTTGGAGAGAACCAAAACAGAGCTTTTACACGTCCTTCCTGTCCTACGAGCCACCCTTCAAGTGGCATCTTCTCAGCAGGCTCATGAAGTGATCAACACATCCTCTGAAGAAATGGTCTTGACTACAGAGGGAACAGGTATGACTTTCAATTATACCTCCTCTAACTGTGCCAAACTGTAATATGTTGTTCCCTTTTTCAAGTGTGACTTTAGTGGGGAGACTTCTTTTTCATTGTGAAAAGCGCGTTCACTGTTCTGCTCTCTTAGGCTATTATCTATTGAAAATTATCACAGCTAATAGCTATCTGCTGCACAAGTTAATTCTCCATGCATCTGGATCTATTCTCTGCCTTCATTGCATCTATTTTGCCACTAAATAATTCCAGTCTTCTAAGAATTACTACAGCAGTCAGGGTGCTCCAAGGTTGCTCTTGGTCTCAGTATTTCATATGCTCAACGGATCTCTTTCAGCAGAAGACCCTTCACATATGATTTGAGCAGCAGCAGATGGCCAACTTCATACTCCTTGGGAACTAGCAGTTGACTCAGAAAGTAAATGTTTTTACAAGTACTTCACACTGTATTATTTTCCCTCTTACACCACCTTTTCTTTGATCTTACGCTTGTTCCTCTGGCTTGTTCCTTGAAAGAAGCCTTGTCTAGCGGAAATTTGTCAAATGCTTTATAAAAAGTCCAAATAATCAGGCCATACGTCTTGCTATTGTTGACCTTCATTGTAAATTCTTGAAAGGGAAACCTAGCGTTAGGCAAGACCTCCTTGGGGGCTTATTGCCCTTTCCTTTTATTGGTTGAATATTAGGGCTGGGAAAGCCTCATCTGGATCATCAGGAAAAAAAAAATTGCATGACTTATTGGCTGGAATTGGTATTCTGTGTAGCATCTTACTTAAGGATCTCATCCAGTAGTATTAAAAATGGATGTAAAAATAGTCAGCTTTCCTTTCACCAAGCTTTTTGACATTAGTAGCATTTGACTGGCATAAAGGAGTCACTGATAATTTACTCTAACATGCCTGTGAAGAAAAAGACCTTTATAGCAATTCAAATGTAATATTATTGTTTCATGAGAAATCACTTAATATCCCACTCCTGTTAGAACCTGGATTTTTATTTCAGTCTTGGTTAAATGCTTTTTTCTTTGAAACTCATTTATTTGACTGTATTACTGGAAAAAAGTAATTAATGCCTTTTTAACTAAAGACATTTTAAGAGATTTTATTACTTTTTCTTTCTTCCTCTTTTTCTTTTTTTCCTGGAGAGCAAAATATATGCATACAAAAATTTATATCTCATACTTACTTCAACTTCATTAAAAAAAAAAAGTCTGTGGGTAACTGCACTTGCCACCATCTGCCAGATCCCATAATGGAGGTAGTATAACGCCATAGTGACTGTGCTGGCAATGTTAGAACTAACTTGAATTTATTGTTAGCCTTGTTAACTCTAGGAAACACTGCAAATCACATCTGGAAACTTCTCTTACAATTTCCAGACCTAAAGGTTTTCAATAGCTGACAAACTTCTTTGCTTCTTAGAGTCAAACCTCATTTTCTCATTTGGCACTTGCTCATTTCAGATTAAGTGCATTTCTTCAATGTGTACAATGTGTATCTAGGGAAAAGGCCAAGTTCAGCTGGGGTCAAATGCTGTTTATGTCCCCACAGGGACCTTGCAGAGATAGGAGACAGATCTGTCCCTAGAATTGTTAAGAGTTAATTTAAGAGTTTTTATTTAACCCTTTTGAGCTCCTTCTTTTCTCTGGGGAGTCATTTATAAGATTGAATGTGAATGTCAATGCATGGAAGAGAAGAAAGATTAGTACTGCCTCCAGATTTGCTTTTTTGTATGCATTTTTAGGAAGTTGTCTCTTCAGATACAGGACTCTACCTATGAAATTAATTGTTAAATTTCCTTTAAAGACGTTTTTTCCCTGATCGTGCCCCTTTCCTTTTCCCATTTGCTTGCTTGCTTGGAGTGGAGTGACCAAAGGTGTTTCACATGGTGACGGTGATGTTTTACACTAGTTTGTTCTTAAGATTTGTTCTTTCTCAGTTGCTATTCTGTAGTCCACCAGAAAATACTGATTTGACATGCAGATATAGAAAAGTTTCTGAGATGTCATTCCACGAAAGTGTCAGTAAGTATCTTCCTGTACTCTGCAGATCTAGGTATATTGATTGCAGTATCTCTGGGACACCAAAATTTATCATCTTCATTTTTGAAGGAAAAGTATGAAGCCTCTTTTCAATGTAATTAAAAGGTAATTCCATTATTGTTTTAATTTTATTTGAGTTTGCAGGGTTAGGATCAGGTTTATGATTAATGCTATCTGTGAAGGCAGTGTTTAATTAAAATTTTCAGTAGCCAAGGATAATGCCACAGTTCCTAACTTCAGAATAGGATTTATTCTCTGAAGAGGTGCTTCCAGAAAGGCTGTGGTAGTGACTACTCTTGGATGAACACTAGATGACAGAACAAACAGAATATTACATGCACGTGTTTGCTGCGCAGAAGATAAATTTTAGCTTCCTTTCCTTAGAAAAGTGTGATAATAAATCCTCCTTTGCCATACACAAACAGGAAGGCTTTGTTTCTACACAAAGAAACAAATAAAAAGTAATAACTGTGGTAATTAAAGTTTTTATTACATAGCATATGTTCCAGATTTTTGTAATATTAAATAGTTGCATAATTGCCCATTTTACTTTTAACATGTGCAAAATACTGCGTAAGTGTTAGTGTATTAAATCTTAAACGTGTGCTGTGCAATAGCTTGGAAAAACCTATCAATGTTCTATTTGTATTTAAGTTCTGCTCCTGATCATATAGACCACAAATCTTGTTAAAACCTTGACCATCAGTGAATGCCCTAAAAACAATTAAAAAAACACAACACAATTATTTGGGAAAATTTTTATTTTTAGTTTTCATTAGAAATTAGAAAAATCACAATTTATTTTCCTTTTTAAATTTTTTTAAAGTGAGCTTCATAACATGTCTGGAGAATGGAGCTCTGAAATGAACTCAGAAACGTGGTAGAATCTCCATCCTTGGAGGCATTCAAAAGCCAGCTGGACATGGTCCTGGGCAACCTGTTCTACGTGATCCTGCTTGAGCAGAGGGTTGGACAAGATATGACCTCCAGAGGTCCCTTCCAACCTCAACCATCCTGTGATTCTGTGAAATGGAAATCAGAAAACCATTTTCTATTCACTGTTTGTCATTGATCTTAGATGGGTTTTAGCACATGCCAACGCTTCTTCCTCATCTATTTCCTGTTAGAGAGTACTAGAAGACAGTATGCATTATTCAGGGCCCACATTATTTAAATACCATTTACTGAAATGGAGCCAAGATCTTTCTGGGGCATCCATGTGTTGCTGTGACACAAATCAGAATAACCAACTGCTTTATATGGAAAGCAGACACATGTTGCTATTTGATGTGAACTTCTGCCCTGCCCTTTGTGAATTCCAGAGAATAATGTCTATTAGGAATTAATAAACAGATTTTTCCCAGTTAGGAAAATGCCAACAGCTAGATAGACTCAAACTTTTGAAGGCTGAGCTATGAATTACAAGTCAATGTTTTATATTTTTGAAGAGAAGAGTGGTGTCCCAGGAAAAATGAAAGTTGGCCAAAGAGCCTACTAACTAGTTAATTTGGATGGGATTGTCATCTTGCCACAGATTGCTGTGGCTTTTACACAATGTTATTAAAAGAGAAGACAGATGTTTTAAATGCTATGAGAATATAGTGACTGTGTTCCTGAGTGACACATAAGACCTGGATGAGGAGACATCGGTAGGGGTTTCATTGTTTTTGTTGTGTTTGGGGAATTTTTTTTTTCTTTTTTTGGTGGAGACAGGGGATATAAGGG
>VYZW01030001.1:112437-148118 GCA_013401315.1 Balaeniceps rex | reverse complement strand
CAGCTTTGTTGCCCTTCTCTGGACACGCTCCATCAACTCAAAACATCTCTGGGTGAAGCTGGTCCCACAGCTCCCAGTCCTTCTTCATCCACAGCTCCCTGTCCCTCTTGCTCCCCTGCAGCTTCATGGTGCCACAAGGGAACAAGAACGAACACAAACTTTGAATTAAACCTGTATTTTGCTTGGAAAACATTTACCTTTCCCCACTGGGTCTTATTCTCGGTCTAATGAAAGAAGATGAAGCCAGACAGAGCCGCTGCCTGTGCAATCTCTTGCTCGGTGGGAGAGAAGGATCATCTCCAAGGGCAACAGATTACGATGTGGAAGGCTTGGTGGCATGGCATCGGAGAGGTGCTGTAAGGCTAAACGCATTAAAGCCTCCTCCATCTCCCAAAACGAAGCCATAGCCAGCTCGTCTGAGGTAACGGCCGCTCCCAGTGCTGAAGACCAGGGACCAGGAACCTCATCTCGTCCCTGAAGCCACCAGCGAGGAGGGAACGACACCAGCTCCTGCTCCCCAGGGCACGCGCTGCAAATGGAGTCTACGCACATCTTCCTCCTGGAACCCACGCCTACATAAATACTTGATGTAGCGCTTGATTACTTGGTTAGACGACACATGCCTAAAGGCAGTAGCCAGGTCAGTTTGCTTGGTTTTAATGCTTCAGTCCTCCTTTTGTCTTTACCGGGAAAGATTTTCAAGTCCACTTCAGCTTGTGTTTGTGCAGGGCTGGGACTGGGCAAAGGCTACTGAAAATAAATTATCGTAGGATGAATCCTAAACACAAGCGGATGTTAATAGCAAAAGGCACGATGCGGATCAAAGCGCCACTTTGCAGAGCTTGACATGTTGGCGCAGAGTTTTACCGGAGGTACTTCTCCCACCCCAGAGCAGCTGAAGCTGGGTGTGATGAAGACCTCCAGGAGGTCCAGACTACATGGGGCTTCTGAACATCTACTTTATATGTATTGCCAGCACCCATGTAAAAAACCTTCCCAGCACCCCAGAACAAACTTGACATAGGTGGTAAAAAACCCAGGTGACACGAATAGAATCTGCTGGGGGATGAAAGGGAGGAGGTGGAGAGCATCTGCAAAGACCCAGCCCCTAGTGATGGCTGCAGACTTCAGCCTGCCTTCCACTGCCGTCACTTTTGCACAATTCACAGCCCCAGTGCAATTGCTACGTGCAGTTTTTGAAACACTTTCCCTGCCTCCTAATTTCTCGACGGGTTATTTTTGCTTTGCTCTCACACAAAATGAGCCACGACTCCTTGCTGGGTCTGCTTGCACCATCCCACCCGTGGATGGGCTAAGGACAACCAAGCAAATTGCCCATCCTAACCAGCGTGCCAACCTCCGGGCGTTGATAACCTTCTGCCCAGACCACTTGCTTTCATTCCCACAATCCAAAAAGTTATCCTTCTCCAGGAATAAGAAATTTAGCAGAAGCTCCCTGATGTAGGTGGAAACAATCTCATTTGCTTTCAAAAGCTGTGGATCAGGCCACAGCTCCTTGCAGAATATCACATTAATAGCGAGAGGCAAATGAACCATTTTACTTCTCCTAGCTGAAGAAAAAAATGCGGCTGACCTGATTTACCTTCCTGATAACGTATTTAAAAAATGCTCCCAGGCTGAGGACTTCGCCAGCTGAGATTTCATACGAAATGAGACTGTTTATGTCATGACCGCAACCTTCTGAAAAATGCCCCTTTAGATGGGAAAGCTCACAAGACCCTTAGGTATAATGATCTCAGCTATATCAATAACCACATTTCGGCAGATTCATTATCTGCTCGCTGGCGTGCCCAGCCACACAGCGAAGCGTTGCAGCAGGATGGAGCAAGAAAGAAAAACACTGAATTCAGCCGTTCTTCCCGCAGAAAAATTGACATTGTGGGTCATTCTTTTCCTTAGCAAAAGCCAAGCTTTTATTTCCTCTGCTTTCACGCCACGCTTGGGAGGGAGGACCTGAGCTACACACAATATCGAACACAACCGATCAATCTCCCTTTAGTGGGTGCAAGAGTATTTTCCTTCACGTCTTGCATCTTTGCTCCCTAAGCATCCCCATCCCTCGCTGTCCCAAACTTTACAGGAGAACATTTTTTCTCCTTTGCCTATGCCTCCAAATATTCACTCCATTATTCAAGATTTTAACATCCATGCTAACTCTACGCATGGATTTCAGACCACACTTCATAGGAAATTTAGGCTACAAAACAAAGGTTTATTTCATACCGGTATTTTCAAGCAACAGCGACCATTATGATCATGTATTACCCCCTCCAGTTTCATACAGAATAAAATACTTCACCCAGTAATTTCTGCAGCAAGGCCCTTGTTGCTGCCTGCCCTCCAGCATTTAGAAGCAGAGGCAATCTCGGCTGAAAGATTTCAAATCAAGGGAGTCTTGCCCTGAACCTTGGCAAGTGTTTCTAGCATTTTATTAGTCTCAGTATTAAAGAAATTTGCATCTTTTTCTTTTTTTTTTGCCTGAAGTGCCTAGCTCTAGTTTCTGAGCGTCTCATGACACCAAGTCCTCAGCACAGGACAGACATGGAGCTGCTGGAGTGGGTCCAGAGGAGGCCACAGAAATGCTCCGAGGGCTGGAGCCCCTCTGCTCCGAGGCCAGGCTGAGAGAGTTGGGGCTGTTCAGCCTGGAGAAGAGAAGGCCCCGGGGAGACCTTAGTGCGGCCTTGCAGTGCTTCAAGGGGGCCTAGAGGAAAGATGGGGACAGGCTTTTTAGCAAGGCCTGTGGTGACAGGACAAGGGGTGATGGGTTTAAACTAAAGGAGGGCAGATTTAGGCTGGATAGAAGGAAGAAATGTTTTCCACTGAGGGTGGTGAAGCACTGGCACAGGTTGCCCAGAGAGGTGGTGGAGGCCCCATCCCTGGAAACATTGCAGGTCAGGTTGGACGGGGCTGTGAGCAACCTGATCTGGTTAAAGATGTCCCTGCTCACTGCAGGGGGTTGGACTGGATGGCCTCTAAAGGTCCCTTCCCACCCAAACCATTCTATGATAAGCCTTTTTCTGCTAGACTAAAGAAAACAGTTTGGCTCTCTTCCCAAAGTGGGCACTTGAAGGCTACGATCCCACGAGCAAGGATGAGAGCTGTGAGCATCTCCCTTCCATAGCACCTCACTGCTGGGCTGTGCACTTCTGCTGGCAACGGATGTGGCTGTGGAGAGCTGGACCAGGGATGGAGATTGCTCAGGACAAAAGCCATGGATAGGTGGGTTGAGGCTTGCACTGATTAAAAGCTGGACCCTGTGGTCTCTCTGCACTGCTGGGTCCCCTCGGCCCCAAGCTTCCCTTCTCCCCATGCTGGGGAAAGCTGGAGGGGGAAATGCCAGCAGCAAGCGATGCCCAGGAGGAGCTGGAACAGCCCCATCTTCACCTAAGGAGGAGAGAGAGAGGCCATCTGCTCACCTCCTCCCAGCCTGAACGGGCTGGAGCCTGCCATGAGGACAACGTGGGGCAACAAAACACAGCTGCTATCCATGCCCACCCTCCGTACCCCCAGACTTCACCACCAGACCCCACTTTTCTACACTTAACCAAGAAAAAAGCAAAATACAGCAGACCCAGGAAAAAAAAAACCACCAAACCCCAAACATGGTCCTCCTATCTCCTATCTGGAGCCCACCATGTGTAACTGGATTGCCCTTTGAAGAGCGTGAGATTGGACTCATGGTGGGAGAAAAGGTATTTATATGAAAACCTCTTTAGTCCAGATTAAACGACAACAGATACATGTGGTCCTGCAACACAGGTGCTAAGGGGAGCGGTGTGAACAGGGACATTGCAAGAAGAAATTCATATTAGCCAAAAATATTAACAGCCCCAAGCGATGTTGCCACGCTGCGGATGGGCTGTCCCGCAGCACGTGCAGAAATTGCAGGCCAGAGCCCCCTCATCGCCTCCCACCTTGCTGAATCAGCAGCAATGGAGGGGGTAAGAGCATCGCGACAGAAAAACTCGATTTCTGTGCATAGGAAATTCACGCTGTCCTCGTCTCTCAGAGCTGCTCGAAGGTGCGAGCGAAACAGCAACCGGAGGGGAATCGGTGAACATGGGTTGTGGATGGAAATAAGGCTGCCCTTTCTATAGGGCACCCACCACCCCCATCTCACCCATACTGGTAACACCAGTCCCAGGGCTCTGCTACCTGCAGGAGGAACCCCTGGAAGAGCTCTGCCCCAAGGAGAAGTGCATTTGTTCTCCCTGCCCCAAGCCCTGGGATTTATTATTTAAGAAACCCTGAGCAGGAGGGAGCTGGGGAAAAGGGAGGAAAGGAAAAGGGCAAAAATAAGATGGGAGGAAGAAACAGCAGCGCTCTTCTAGGTCGGGGGAGAGAGCAAGCAGTCACAAACTGCTGAGGAGAGATGAGGGCTTGTCCATCCATGGATGACTAACCTAAAATCAGCACGACAACATGGAGGTGGGGGGGTTAACAGATATGTTAAGATGTAGAATGTCATGACTTAAAAAAAAATCTGAAGGTTTTGGGGGCAAATCTCATCCTTTGTGGAAGGGCTGAGGGGTCTGGTGGCTTTGGAGCTCTTGGAGGTGGCCCAACCGCTCAGTGACCCAAATGGACGGGCAACAGCACAGCAAATGAATAACTCCTCCTTAATAAATGCAAAGCGATGCAGGGCAGGGAGAGGAATTTCTGCTCCTCAGGCACCTTCCAGGGTCCTAAACTGTGTGAAACCGAGGAAGGAACCTCCCGGCAATGGAGACGGCACAGCGGAGACCTCTGCTCCGCGCACAGCCGCAGCCGCAAAGCTAACAAGATGTTTGGTTGCATATGGAAAGGGACGGCAAATAATCCTGGAAATATTATAATGCCTTTGTATAAATCAGCAGCGCAGGCTCAGATGGGGAGAAAAGTAATGATGCAGAAAAGGCAGAAGTGTTCAATCAATATTTCTGCCCTGCATTTGGAAAGAAGCAGGATGAGATGCTTGTATCACATGAGGAGGATGAAGTACTTTCCAGTCCATTAGTAACCAAGGAGGTTGTTAAACAGCATCTACTAGCGATAAACAATTTTAAATCAGCAGGCCTGGATAACTTGCTCCCAAGAGCCCTCCAACAGCTGGCTGAGAAGCTCTCTGGCCCACTGATGTTAATTTTTAATAAATCTTGGAAAACCGAGGAAGATCCAGACGGCTGGAAGCATGCAAATGCTGTGCTGATCTGCAAAAGGGGCAAGCGGGATGGCCTGATGAACAGGTTGGCTTGTCTGCCATCAATCACGGGTAAAATAATAGGAACCCTCCCGAGAGTCAACCAGAAGAGGAATTAAGGGACGGGAATACGGTTAATGCTCGTCAGAGAGGTTCTGCGGCAAGCACATCACATCAAACAAAGCTGATTTTGTTCTTTGAGGAGATTACAAGTTTGGTTAATAAAGATAATTGCCTAGAGATAATATACATAGGCTTTTGTACAGCGTTTGATTTACTATGACATGACGCGCTGATTAAAAAATGAGCGCTGTATTATAAGAATAAAGCGTGTGTGCAGGGGATTCAGAGCTGATCTCAACAAATAACTGGCAGAGGGGAATCGGACTGTTTCCAGGGGGATTTGACAAGGCTCAATCCCAGTCCCAATATTCAGCGTTTTCTTATCTGGAAGCAAATATAACGCCGCTGCTGATAAATCAGCTATGTGCTACACAAATAGGAGAGGCCAAGCCATCTGAGCAGGGTGGAGATGATGGCAGCCAAGCATCTGGCTGGGGTCATCACTCCACCTCAGAGGATGAGAAGAAGAGGACGGTCAGTGAAAAAACAGAGGTGGGATGCTCAGAATCGATGCAGAAGCTGGGAGGTGACACCGTGGCAGGTGGTGGTGGGGACCACGTCCCCACAGAGAGACATGGACGCCTGGCCTGGCAGGAGGGCAGAGGGTTGGATGTTACGCGCACCCCAACATCTCCGAGGAAGAATCCTCAGAATTGGTATCAGGAGGTAAATCGGAGCCTGGGATGAGAGGGGTCGGGATCAGTGACTCCATACTGCAGGATATTGCAGCATCTGGGGTTGGCCATTGCCTAGGAGAGGACGCATGACCCAGACCAGCTCTTTCTGTGCTCCTCATGGGGCTTAATTCTGATGCTGACCTTTGTGACCCTGAGGAAATCAATTAAAGCTTGATCCAGCTTTTTTGTAACAGGAATACTTTCCTATCCCTGAGCCTTAGCTGCCCCTTGGGAAAACACAACACCTAATGCATGAGCAAACACCTCAGCAACACCTCGAAGGCAAGCGTAGGGGTGCCAGGCACAGAAGTCAGCATCCCTGTGGGCAGCCCCGTAGACTTGGACATCGAGGTCTTCTTCACTGCTCCAAAACCAGAAACGTAGCAGCTGGAAGAATAGGTTTTTAGAAACCTTTAGCAAGAGAAAATGGAAATGCTTAATCAACCCTACATGAAGCAGCTTCTCTGCATCCCAGTCACACCAGTAACACTTACGCTACCCCTAGCATCCTATTAGCACCACCGCTTCTTCCTCAACAGGCACCACCTCCTTCCTGAGGCATCATCCAGCTCCCCCTGAAGTCATGCGCTACCACGTCTTCAATTTCATTGTGTTTTGTTTCTACTCTCCCATCTTAGGAAACCAGAAGTTATTCAGCAAAGGCAGCGCTGCCTGAAGGACCAGGTGGCTGATGTGGTACCGAGGAGGAAGGCTGAGTGATGGGCAGCCGATGCAAAGGTGCCCGCGCAAGGAGGGTGAAGGCAGAGGGCAGGGGGCACATGGTTTGTGGGAAGAGCTGCTCCTCCTGGGCATTGCCAGCCAACGTCCGTCCCTTGCTTGGGTGAACCCTGGAGATGAGGCGTGGGGCTCAGCAAAATCATGGGAGACCGCTTTTCTCCAGGTTCAGAGCAGAAAACAGCCCTGCAGGGGAGAGGAGGGTGTACGTGCATCGGCTGATGTGTGCTCCTCACTCTCAAATCCCAAGGGTAGGTCCATGTCTTTGGTCTTCAGGGCACCGCAGGGGCAAGGAACAGGTCCCTTAGTGATTTGGACACACCAAGCCAGGTCACAGGAGCAGGGCTCCCCGCCCAACCTTCATTCATGTCTTCTCCTGAGTCTGGAAGAGCAGTTTGGTATCTGCCCTTCTTTCTGCTGCTTCTGCAGTTGCCTTGGAAGGGACCAAACCTGCTCAATCATGCAAAAGATGAGGGGAAACCTCTCTATCTCAAGAGCCAAGAAAGCCCTGACCAACCTCATGACTACAGCAGGCACATGAAGGTTAGCCAACCTCATAGAACCTCGAGGAGGTCCCTGGGGCTGCTGCTCCCCCCATTCTCTCCCAGTCCTCCGCATGGGGGGAGAGCGCAGGTCCCTGGGGCAGCAAGGATGGGGAAGAGGGTCTCATGCACGACTGACTCTGGCATCTCCCAGGGAGGACCCCACCGGGCACCTGGAGAGTGACCTGGGAGGCTTGCTCCCTCATCCCAGCCTGAGCCAAGCCCACTCAGCTCCAGATGCACCAACCTAGCGGAGGTAGACAATGGTCTCTGGGAAAAAGCCTTACAGAAAAGCAAGAATTTTTTTGTCCTCATGTCCTTTTGTCCTCCTGAAACCCACTCAAAGAAGTGGGTTTAGCCTCCAACCTACTTTTTTTCCATCTGCCAGGATTTGCAGAGGGCTTCTTACCACTGCATGTGTCCTAAACCTTCAGAGATTAACTCTGGCTAAGGGCACCCCACTCCCCTGGCTTCACCTTCCCATTTGACTTTGCCACTAACCAGTGATGGAGAACTTGCTGCTCACAACATTCCTCAAGGGCTCCTTTGACTGCTCTTGCTTCAGGGGCAGAAAGGGGTCAACAATTCAAATCCCAGATGTTTAACCCAAACAGGCCCCATCCATCAACACCTGAGCAGAGGATTAGAATATGTTGTTATTGCTGAAGGTGAATTCAAGAGATAAGGCATTAAATCAAAGTCTTATCTAACGCTAGGCATCACAAAATGTTTCCAACTTAGGCAAAAAAAAGAAGAAAAAAGCCAGTTGGACTTAATATCACTGAGTCCCACCACACGCAGTTTCGGTGAGATGATCCATACTGGTGGTGGAGCCTCCTTCAAGGAAGCTGCAGCCACCTCATTGGGCTGCCCAGATGCGAGGTAAAAATTTGGTGGTGCTCATCCAAAAAAGACAATCTGGGGTCTCAACTGTGAACGCTACTGGGAAGACACAGTGGGTACCAGCCACAGTCCTTGAACCCGGGATTGTCTTCCCCGTTGCTGCTCCCATCACCCAAGCTGCCAGCAGCTCGCAGAAGACCCCATCTCCCCAGAGAGCCATGGATTTTGGTTGCCTCTTCTGTCTCGCCTGGGTTTATTGGAAAGGATGCACCAAAACCGGCAGCACCCAAATCTCTGTGGCTGCCCTCGAGTGCTGTGCCCCTGCGCTAAAGGGGAGGCAGGATCGCTGCGGCATCGCTCCTGAGCGTGCCTTTAAATATCCATGCTTTGCACAAAGTCCTCGGTGGGTGACAGCCCTGCGAGGGAACGCCCCGTGCTGCCTGCTGCCTTGCCTGCCTGCTGCCTGGCCTGCCTCCCACCTCTTCTTCCTCCCTGGCTCTGCATCCAGAAGCAGCCGGGGCGAGGAGGAAACGCAACCACGAGCACTCCATCCCTCCAAAAAAGATATTACCTCCACTCCCACCTTGCTCCTCGCCCCCACCCCAGCTCCCTGCTCGGCCAGCATGTTTTTCCTCTGCTGCAATTAATGCTTGACAAGGCAGAACATCCCCCCTCTGCAGCCCAGCCCGAGACGGCGCAGCCAGAGCTAATTATTTAGAAGAGAGGGGAAAAAAAAAATTAAATAACCACAGCAGACAAAGGCTTCTTGTCTTAAAACCCTTACTCAGCTGGCGCATCGGGCAGGTTGGCACCATGACCAGGTGCGGCTGCGTAAGCAGGGGCCGTGTCAGGGTTGGTCCGGGCACCCCACTGCAGCACCCTCCCAAATTCAGCAACAGGGACCCCGAGTGCTCACCCAGGTGCCCGGTTTTAAGTAAACGGGTGGGACCCGGGATTTCATATTTAGGGAGATGTGTAAGGCCCGGGTGCTGCTGTGGAGTCAGATCACTCACCCAAGAGGGACAGGATTTGGTCCCATGAGGTTCCAGCTCACTACGGCTGCACCCCAAATCCCGGCAGGCAGGGAGCGCCCGTGTCCCCCCAAGCGCTCCCGAAAGACCTGGCTCTGACTGCTCCAGCGGGACCTGATTTTTTCAACAGGTTGAAATTGTAATTGCATATTTCCCCCATACCATATTAAATAAAAAAAAAAAAGGAGAAGGAGGAGTAGGACGGACTCATTTATCATATGCAGCCAAACCCCAGGCTGGACTCAGTGAAATGAAAATGAGTCGGTGACACTTTGTATAATGGCATTCCAGTTCGTTCTCCTAAATAATTTGTATTTTAATGAGCCCTTTTTGGTCCAGCACTGTTTTGTAGCCCCCACACTTTCTCAAGTCCTTCTGTGCTTTAATTTGATTAAAAAAAAAAAAAATTCCTGGTGTTGCATATTTTTATTAACAAAAAGGAAAAGAAAAGCAGGCTCGCTCCTCTCCTGGCTTAGATGGGAGCAGGTAATGAATCTCTGCGCACAGGAGACGGCTCTTATCTCCATGGCCTTGCCGTTCCCAAACCTACTTATTTAAAAAACTCCGCCAACATGAGATAATGGGAACAGAGAAAGTCAGCAAAGAAACAAAAAGGCAATCAGGAGCTTTACAGACACAGGGGACCACCATGATTTCCACCTGATCTTCTCCTGCCGGGACAGGTCTTTAGGTCAAGATACTGTAAATGAAAAGAAGTTGCTTTGGGGAGCGTAATCATGAGAGCTGCACTCTACATCGAAAAGCTATTTTGCAGCGCTTGGACTTGCTAAGGGCTTCTCCACTTGGGTCATGCTCAGCTTGCCGTGGAGGAGACAGCAGCTCAGGCCTTGCACCCACCCAGGTGGTGGGGTGGCTTGGTCATGTCAGCTTGGAGTTACACCCCACACCCAAACATCGGCTGCTGCAGGCTAAGGTGATGGTCCTTGGCCATGGCGGGTCCCCAGGGAAGGGCACCAGGGCTCCAATCCTGCGTGGACCAGAGCTGCCCCCCATCAGCCACAACCACAGCTGGGCGTGAGGGCACTTACAAGCCATTTCAACACAAAGTCTGACCCCTTCAAGCACCAAGTCGCATCTACACAACCCACTCCTGGAGGCTGCTCGAGCTAGAAAGTTTGTGGATGCGGTGAGAACCTGCTAGAAAGCTCAGCGGAGGAGTGGGAACCGAAAGCTGGGGGAGCATCTTCCCTCACCCGCCTCCAAACCCCATCAGGTGGTGGTAGTGTGTATTCCTCCACCAGCCTGACGACCGCATGTGCTCCTGCTTGTGGTGGGGACAGCGCGGTGGCCTGCTCGGTGGCACCTCGCTGTGACACCCCTCACTCTGACTGCTGGAGCAGGCATCATCTTGGCTGAAGGATGGAGCAGCGATGGCTAAAACGTCCAGGAGGAGGGAAGGAGACATGTAGGGGGGCCCTGCATGTCCACTCCCCCACGTTAGCCTAATGAGCCTCATTAACGGGCAGGACTTTGTTCTGCAGCTGGGTGGGATGCAGCAGGGGAGACATGAGGACTCCTTGACCCCCTCCGGGAAAGGAGGAGCTTGGGAAGAGCCCCGGGAGGACAACAGGCTCTGTGGGGTCTTGCAGCCTAAACCAGGTCAGGATTGGGGTGACATTGATGAAGTGGGGATATCTGGGATAAGGTGACCCTGTTGGTCCACCTCTGCTGTGCTACCTAATCCCTTCAAACACCCTCTCTCTCCCCAGCACTCCTGGGATGTAGGAGAAAAGAGGCACCAAACAACTAAGTGAGAGGTCAGAAAAGCAGGACCTGCTCCACCTCCAGTCCACCTTTCATCTCACCGGGAGACGTTATCGAGAAGGGGAGTCTATAAGCAGGGCTATCCAAAAGGAAGCCTGGCTTAAAAAACTACAAAACCTCAGCAAACCTTGCTAACATCAGCCCAACCAGGCTCAACCGCAGCTCTTGCCTTCAGACCAGGGAGACAAATGTCACAGGTTTATACACCAATTTATTTCTACCCATTTAACAAATCAACGTTTCCCTCCCGTCCTCCTTCCCTGGAGCAGCAGCCACTGCAGCTCAGAGTTAGCGCTACTCCGGGTTCCCAAAGCCTTGGAGATACGCTTGACCTTCATTATTGCCCTGTTTTAATTTCCAGCCTCCCTTTGCTTACCCTCCCCTATGGAGCCCTGCCAGACTTTTTCCTTCCCTTGAGACCATCCCTGCTGCTATTTCACTTGGGTTTTAATCACCTTCTACTTTGATTACTCCACTTCCCTCTTTTACAGCCTTCCTTGGTGCCGTGCCATCTCACCAGCCTTTTGGGGAGTACCAAATGGACCAGCCAGATTACTCTTAGGAAATATCTGCTCTTTTCTTGGTTTCTTCCCTACCCTGGGAAGAGCTTCAAAGCTGTTCTCCCCACTGGCAGGATTCCCAGGAGCAAAGCTTTGTGGACAAGGCCAGCAGTGATCTGAAGAGCCCAAGCAACCTGGCATTACGATTTTAGGTCAAATCCAGGGTCCACCAATTGCCCAAAAGAGCCCAACACCGACAGGCTGATGCACCAAACCCCAGCTGTGCCTCCAGGAAGGTGCTCTCTCAACCCCAACCGGCTCAAGGCTGTTTTAAACGCTGAATAAGGAGGTCTAATCCCCCTTCCAAATCTCACGTCTTCCTGCTAATTTATATGTCTCGTTTTCTTTGCCATTCCCAAAAAACATCCAAGCCTTATTTGAGTTCCCAGCTTTGAAGGCATCCTGCGGCAGCAAGTTTTGCAGACCCAACCTGATGGGAGAGCATTTTCTCATGGACACGGCTGCTTCCTTA
This sequence comes from Balaeniceps rex, assembly GCA_013401315.1. NCBI lineage: Eukaryota > Metazoa > Chordata > Aves > Pelecaniformes > Balaenicipitidae > Balaeniceps > Balaeniceps rex. Next base: position 136,150 of record VYZW01030001.1, on the reverse strand, counting down.
AACAGACCTTGTGTTATAAACTAGGGAGATCAGAAACATCCAACGTACTTTCCCTGGCCGCTCAGTAGGTTAGAGATGCTACCGTCTCCTTTTCTCTGCCTCTGCTTGGCTCTATGCCTCCTCCCCGGCTTTTTCCAGCCTCTCTCTCTCTCTCGGTGATGTTTTTCCTCTGGCTGGTAATTGTTCTCATTGCCCTTCGCTCACAGATGGTCCTCGGAGAGCTCACTATTGATGTGGTGCCAGCTCTCCTCAATCCCAGCTGCTAAACTGCATTAGGAGACCAGCTACCACTCAGCAGAGACCGCTCCTCCACTCCATCTGCCCTTTCACACCCGGGCCATCGCTGGAAGACAGTTTGCTCACCAGAGCTGCCATGGCTGGGCAACCTCTTGGTCCCATCACAGCAGCCAGGTCACCCTCCAGCCCCACTGCCCCCCACCCAAAGCCTCCCAGGTTTATCTGGGTCTCCCCACCCACCCTTCCTCCTTGACATCTCTCCCGCCATGTAGCTGAGTCACTTCTCCCTCTCCAAACCTCTCCTTCAAGCTTTCCCATCCCCTTTGGCTTGTGAGCGCCTCTGCGGTCCCAGCCCAGCAAATCTAACCCAGAGAGGAGTCCTCTGTGCTCACAGAGCAGCTCCCAGGCTGAAATATTTTATGATGAGGGTGGTGAAACACTGGACCAGGTTGCCCAGAGAGGTGGTAGATGCCCCAGCCCTGGAAACATTCAAGGTCAGCTTGGACAGGGCTCTGAGAAACCTCATCTAGTTGCAGATGTCCCTGCTCATTGCAGGGGGGTTGGACTAGTTGACCTTTAAAGTTCCCTTCCAACCCAAACCATTCTATAATTCTATGACTCCAGCCCCCAGGTCCAGCCCCATTCCACAGGGACAACCCAGACTGCCACCCAGGCAGGAGGGATGAGAGCAGAAGAAAACAAGGGGGGAAAAAAGCAGAGCAGACCAGACAGGAGGTGAAAGCAGCTCTTATTTTTCACTGGACCAAGTTGGTTTTGGAGACACAAACACTAGGTTCATTCATGAAGCAGCTATGTGTTGGTTTTTCGACGGAAACAATGAATTAGCAAGGATGAGCAGCGACAGGATAAATGACCTTTTTCCTGCCTCCCAAAGTGTCCTGTTTCTTTCCTAACCTGGTGGCCAACTGCTCGTTGAGCTTCATGGCACTCGGCCCCAGCGACCTGGAGCCTCCAGGGAAGCCCAAGGGCTTGGAGAGGAGCTTCCCGCAGAGCCACCTCCTTCCCCATGGCTCCGCACCCTTCCCACCCAAACCCATGGGAGCCGGGGGCTGGAGGGGACCCCACATGGCACTGGGGATGTGAAGCAGGAGCATTGCCACCCAGCAAGGTGACAACCCCATGGCCAAAGCCAAACCATCATGGAACGAAGCTGCGTCAGGGGAAGATCAGATTGGACATTAGGAAAAGGTTCTTCACTGAGAGGGTGGTCGGTCACTGGAACCGGCTTCCCAGGGAAGTGGTCATGGCACCAAGTCAAGAGTTCAAGGAGCGTCTGGATGACACTCTTAGTCATATGGTTTAGTTTGAGGTGATCTTGCGAGGAGCAGGGAGTTGACTCGATGATCCTTATGGGTCCCTTCCATCTTGAGATATTCTGTGATTCTGTGATCAGTGCCCTGCACACCAGCCTGGTGGGACTCAACTAAACCCATCCATCATTGCTCAACGGCAAAAAAAATCCCAGTTCGCAAGTGCTGCGAACCCAGCGCCTTTCACCAGCATGCGATTTGGCTTCAGAGCGATACAAAGAAAGTGGTTTGACTTTCGGTTTCCGCTATCTCAAAACCTATCAGAGGGATATGCTACCTTACGCTAACATAACGGATTAAAGCAGAAGATAAAATGCCATTCCATTATCTATTTATTAAAAGCACCACTTGAACTGCTTTTATTCGGCATACATCTCCTACTAAAGAGGCACTCCTTGACTGTGTAAATCAGCGAGCAATTGTGTTTTAACAGCCTTTAGAACGGCATTTCCCCACAGTTCTAGATGGACTATCAGACAGGAAACCTCTTCCAAAACTCACTTATCATAACAGGCGCGAGCACAGAGCTCTTTACCGCTCCTCTACCACCGAGACAAATACAAAATGGGCTTGTAAAACTCACAAAGCATAGATCATTCCCACCTTTCACCCTGCTGCATGAATATCCTTAATGACAGGTCAAAATAAATAATTTTGTTAGCAGAGGAGAACTGTTCAGCTCCCACTGACAGATGGGACTTCTGGTAGGCGATGAAATGCAGGCTGCAGTTCCCAACCCACTGATGCTACCTGCTCTGCGGTAATCAGTTCTGGCAGAACCAGAAAGGATGAAGCCACTTTCAAATCTACCAGTTTCCTGGGCAAAAAGGGAAGAAATGATGCCGAATTTTCAGTAAAAGATCTCAGGTGTGAATATAACAATATCTGTGAACTGCAAAACAAAAGGGAGGTTGTTGGATTGTTTCTGCTCCACCAGAGCAAATTGGCTTTCGGTTGGTTGGGGATATTTTTCCATACCAAGAAACATTCCCATTTTTTTTGCCAGGCGCTGCTGCTTCTGGTGAAAAGCTATTCTACATATTTTTACAAGGTGTTTTGATGAAGAAACCTGGAACAACAGTATTCATGAGCCGGTTATGTTTTAAATGAAATGGTGATGGAAGACAAGCACAGCAAGCTTCACCCAGTGACGTGGAAGTCAATGGAGACTCTACCCTTGACATGAGCAAACGCCAGATCTGTTGAGAAGAGGGGAAAGGGGTGTACTCACACGCACGGGGAAGGATGCCCATGGTCTGGAAACTATCTGAGTAGATAGATAGACACAGGGATGGATGGAAGGATGGATGGATGCATGGATGGATGGATGGATCCCTACCGCTCTGTTGCCCTCAGAAGGACCTCAGCACACACCGTGGCAAACTCAACGCTGAGGCTGATGTCCTTGTTCCTTCCTTTCCTGTGGCCACCCGCACTTTCTCCCTTGCTGCAGATAAACTGGAGCACCGCCTTGCTGGAGAAAGCACGGGGCCCAGCTGTGTCACCTGCAAGGACACCCATCCTCGGCTGGCTGGTTGCCCAACCCGATGCACCCCAGGCTCCTGGCTGCCCTTACATGAGTTAAATTCCGACGGGGCTGACAAACCTGAAAGATCATTTCAAACCACAGTCACTTCAAATTCAGCCTGCTTCAGCCTATGACCTTCTTGGCAGGATCTCCCTTCAGCGCGGCAGCCCCAAACAGAAGCTGACAGTGCTTTGAAACCTTTTGAACCAGCACTCAGGTCCCTTGGGTACTGCGGGGAGGATTTCTCTTAACGGCGTGTGAGCTCCCCGGCTCTGACAGCCCTGCTCTCGGGCTGCCTGGGAGGGGACCGGCATCCTGTTCCCTCCATTCAGCGGTGTGAGAGGTCACCGGGGAAGGTGCACTTGTCACCAGGAATAAACCGTTACATGGAGGTTGTGTCACATCTTCTTTCTGGGAGGATGGAACCAGCTGAAGTCAGTGAAAAAGCTCTCCTGATGCCGGTGGGGTTTGGATCTGTCCCAGAGCACCAGCAGAAATGCAGAGCAGCAAGGAGCAAAACCTCTCCTAAATGACATGGGTTATCAGCTGGCGTGGAGTGAGCCCCAGGAGACACCCGGGGCAGGTGTCCCTTCACACCGACGTGCCAACCAGTGCAGTCCAACTGTCTCCTTAACAGAAGTCACCCCATGACCATATAGCTTGGGAAGCGCCAGCTTCCCAGTCAAGCTAAATAAATCCCTTCCCTTTGCTTCCCCTGACAGCACATCTTATCCAGAGCTATTCTGAGACAAGAGCCACCAGCGGACCTGTGGGGACTGGGCTTTAGGGCTCCAGCTCAGGAGAGGGTGGACGACCCCCTGTGCTTCTGAGTTGTTAACATTTCCCAGAGAAGCCTCATAGTTTTTCACATTTTACTACCTTTATATATCAGGGTGACATTAGAAGAGATTTTATTTCTCTCTGCAACGGGTAGCAAACCAGAAACAGGACTACAGCAAAGGTGACACGCACAGAAGAGAAGCAAACATCATCTGATCTTCTAGGAGGAAGAAACCAGGGTCAGCCAGCAGCAGTCCCTGCCTGCTTACCTGGCTCAGCAATGTCCTAGGAACCCAAGCATGGACCAAAGACCCCCTGCATGAGACATCCTGCAGAGGAAAAGATCACCTTCTGCCACACTCTGCTTGAAGACCAGGAGAAAGCAACACAGCCCAGCACAGGGCTGGGAGCAAACAGCACCACGAGCCCAACAGCCACCAGTTTTCCATAGCCTCACCTCAAGAGGAGACCCAGACCGAGCTCTTCCTCCCCAGCTCTGCTGGCGCACACGTTTCAGGGTGACTCTTTGCCCAAGCTCAAGTTTAAGAGGTTGTCCAGGGGGTCACCAAGCCAGATGTAGCTGCCCTTGGCACCGCTGCATTGGCACGGGAGACCAGCAAGACCAACTTCTCAGCTCGCAGCAGCGGGCAGGCAGGCAAAGGCTGCCTGCACCAACGCTGACGCAGGCAGGGGTGTCACCGCGCTAAAGGGCCATCGAGCCCGCGTCCGGCTCCTCTCTGCCCCTCGCTGAAATGTAGGTCAAGCCACAGGGTGACAGTTAGTGCCAGCGGAGCCGCCTCTGCCCACCACGGTGCTGCCAGCACTGTATCAGAAAGTAAAGCGAAGCAATAAAAATTAAAAGAGAAGTAATACGGAACATAAAACCCAAGCACAAGACTAAAAAGTCCCCGGACGCTGACGGATTGTTAAGGTAGGGCATGAACCTCCCCTTGCAGTGCTGCCAAACCCCCTTTCCACGGGAAATTATCCTCGTTTCTGATTGCCACGATGCCAAAGACAGGCCAGGCTTTTGTCGCCTGGCTCTCCGGTGTTGGGGAAAAAGGCAGTGGAAAGGCTGGGACTGGTGTGTCATCCCCTGTACACCGCTTTTTGTGCCTCATCTCCTAACTGGGCTTTGTGGCTGAGACCATCAGCATCCTGAGCCAGCGACTGAGCACACCCTGTTCATGAAGGATGCAGTGGAGAAATGCTAAATGGAATCATCGAATGCTTTGGGTGGGAAGGGACCTTTAGAGGCCATCCAGTCCAACCCCCTGCAGTGAGCAGGGACATCTTTAACCAGATCAGGTTGCTCAGAGCCCCGTCCAACCTGACCTTGAATATTTCCAGGGATGGAGCACCTACCACCTCTCTGATAACTCTGATAACTGAAATAACTAGGCCCAGCCTTAACAGGGCTGCTGGGCTGAGCTCTGATGAGGGAAAACACCATTTTTTAAAAGCTTGCCATCCCCCAGCCTTGCAACGACCGATAACTCAAAGGCTTCCTCCCCCATCCCAACACCCCGCCATCCTCCCACCCCAGAAGGTCCCACTGAAACAGCAGCCCCAGCACCAGGAGTTTAATGGGGCGAGGGGGAGGCTGGTTTTGATTCATTTGGACGCAAAGCTGTGGTTTTAATCACCCCCGGGGTCGGCAGGAGATTTGCTGCCTCCCCACTGCCCATCATCCCCATCCCCATCCCTGTCCGGCCCCGGTGACCCATTAACATCCCCTTCTTCTTGTACATATTGCCTGAGCACTCCTGCCTGCCCTCCTGGCCTCAATTAATTGTGGCCTGGGGGAGAAGCAGGTAAGAGAGCACTCAAATTTAACTGGTCTCCACAGATGGTAAAAATGGAGCTTGATGTGACAAGTGTGGGCAGCGGGGACGGGCACAGGCAGGGTGGGGAGGACAGCCGGCCCTCTGCCTCGCTGCCTGCTCAGGTCACGGTCGTGGGTTGCAGGCGATTTTGCTGATGGTTAAGATAATTATCTCTCAAGCGTTGCTTGGTGTCTCGGCTCCTCTTTCCTTGACACCTTTCAGAGCCAATTCCCCGAACCGCGGCTCGAATCCTCCTCCCCACTTTGGGCAGTCCCTCTCCCATGTTGGCAGAGCCCTTCTTGCCTGAATGTCCTCGTGGATGTCCAGCTGTCCTCACCTCCCATCACTTCAGGGGATTTTTGGGAAATTTTGCATGCCATGGGGTTTGATTCTCAGGGGAAAACTCTGCTATGGAGCAGGTTATACCAGTGAGCAAAACCCCCCCTCTGCTGAATCCCACGCTCCCAGAGCCATCAGTCCAATCCCACCGGTCCCAGTGCGGTGGATGTCCCCTCAGCCACACTCGGACCTGGCACTGCATCTCACGATGCAAGGCAAAAGTTGAGCCCACACAAGCTCTGCAGCTCCCAAGTCCCGTGGGAGCCTTGTTGGCTGTGGAGACCACCGCATGAGGAACCACTGCCCCTAACAAACCAAGTAATGGCATTTTGGGCTCCAAACAGCACCTTCAGCAACCCTGGTGACACCAGAAACATAACTGGTACCTTCAGCACGTACAAGGCTCCCAACTCCTGCTGCAAGGCAACAGGTCATCAACAGAGCAGTCCCAACTCTGCCCAAAGGTGGTTTTGCTGGAACAAAAGCAAAGGCCACACAAATGGGTTGGTTTGGTTTGTTTTTTTTTTTTCCCTAACACATCACTAAACTCCACAAGCAGGTAGTGCCTCAGCATCCTGCAAGCGTCCTGCAAGCAATGCTTTCAACGCGAAGGAACAAAAGGCTGCGGTGGGGAGGGGAACGGTGGGAAACCTTACAGGCTCCTAAGCTTCATTTGACACCTGGTGTTTGCAGCATGGGCTGCATTTCATCTTTTCATAAGTAACTCTTAACAGGAAACATTACAAAAAAGGGGGCATTTCGAGGCAGAAAAGTTGGTCTCCAAATGTAATTTTTTTTTTTTTTTTTAAAATCTTTTGTTAGCAACGCTTCTGGGGAGTGAATCCAGCAGAGGCAATACAGTGCAATGTGCACTCCTAAATTAGTTTCCCGGCACTTGGGATGCTTTATTATTCATTTCCTCCAAATATTAGGTAATGCCTTTCGCCCCTTTCAAAGTCTGTACGAGGGGTCTTTGATGCATTGTGGGACTTGAAAGTTGCAGGTCTAAAGAAGCATTTCTTTTAAGTCCTCCCTTTTATCAAGCATATTCTGTTCTGTTCGCTATAATGCACACAATGGCATGAGAGTCTTGACCTGCTTCATGTCTGATGGGTTGAAATCTCAGATGCATAGGATAAAACAGCCATTCCTAGCAATACAGCTTAAACCCTTATGGTTCTATTCAGGCAAATATTACCCAGGGGTCTGCCACGCCACTGAAAAGCTGCAGAAATTGGCTCCGTAGATGGCTGACCAATTCAGCAGTGAGAAACGACCCCGCTACATTAACTCCCCTTTTCATTTCACCCTGGGCAAGCCGGGGTCTGGAGGTAACTGCAGCAGGAGGCGAGAGCCGGTTGAAGCCAGATTCGTTTTCTTTATATAAAGTATTTTTTTGTGTGTGTGTGACCATGAATGTCATTATGCGGATCTGCAAAAGAGGGAAAGTAATGACATTAGGGCACAGGCGCAGAAATCAGTGAGGTTTTTGTCTTACGGTTACACGGGAGCGCTGTCACATCTTCTGGAGAAGTAGAATTTGTAGCCTTTAAGACACTGCAAACGGCTCATATAACCAGGTCTCTGCCTCTGCTGAAGGTATGTGGACTTTGGTGGGTCACTTTACACCACCCAGCATCGGTCTCCTCCACGTGTTAACCAGAATTAATAGCTCTTGTTCCATAATAATTCACCTTTTTTTTTCTGTTTACACTGCAAGCTCGCTAGTTTTAGAGATTGCTCCTGCCCAATAATATACAGGACCCAGGACAAGGATGTAAAGCGAACCTTATCCTCGCAAAAGCAAACACATTTTGGTACAAAATTAAATGCTTTTGTCCTTTAGACAATTGCCCTGACATGTTTTTACAAAAGTTCCAGGCTGCTATTTTAGGATATTAATACCTTCTTATCAATCTCCTCTTGACAGGTTAGAATCTTAGGAAAGATTTTTTAAAGGGTGATCTTGAAATGCAGGGGTAAAATTCAGTGCAAGGGCTGAAGAGCTCCTAAATGGGCTGAAGCTGCTTGAAGTTGCCTTGAATGTCCTATACCCTAAGAGGAAAAGATGTCTCCGGGATAAGTCAGAAAAGGAGCGTTCAGACTATACGGGGAGACGTTTGCAGGAGAGACGGATCCTTTTTTTATGACTCCCCTTGCCTGCCCCAGTGCTACGCCCTGGTCTGCCTGCAATCCCAGCCTGTCAGCCTAAAACATACATCAGAGTCTTGATAAGCCCAACTGGGAAGACCATTTCTTAAGCTATATAAAAAGGAAGTTGATTTTGCATGAGCAAAACCTAGATATGTCTCCTGACATTGGCAAAACATCCAACAGCAGCTCCGGGAGCCTGTAAAGAGTGGGACATGTGTGACTACAGCCCCTGGCTCTGGTGTGTGTGATTCCAGCAGGATTAGTTCTAAAAGCAAATCTGATCCACAGGGATACGATCTCCCATCCCGTCCACCTCCTCCAGGATGCTGCAGACCCAGGGAGGCGAGCACGAGCCTGATTTCCAGAGGCGCTGAGCATCTCTCCCATCGCTGGTACGGAGGTGGCAGCAGCAGGTACCAAAAATAATATGAGAAAGTCTCAGCTCGCACATTACCCATCTGGTTAGGAGGCTTTTTAGGAGCTCTCTTAAATATCCTTATCAAAATACCGTCAAGACAGCCAGGGGTTTTGCCCTGCATGTGAGTGGTGCAGTGCTGGTCTGCCAGAGGGGAGTTGAGAGGTCATTATTTTGTGTCCTACAAATTCTACGAGCCAATGAGGAAACTCCAACAATGTGATGGTTTATCAGTTTGTAGGTTAGAAAAAGAAATTCTTTCAATTGAGATAACGATTCTCTTCCTTTGTGGCAAATGAGAGTTTTTGCTTGGGGACTCTGGCCGAAGCGGAGCCAGGACACGGATGGGACCCATCACTCAGGAGTCAACAGAAAGATGCTGTCGCAGCCAACGGAAGCATCTGCACAAATCGTAAGGAGCCCGAAACTGCTCCTTTGAGAGAGAAAGAAAGAAAAAAGAAGCAAAACTGCAGGAGAAACTAAATCTATTTGTAAACCCCAGGCAGAGCCGACAGGAGGCAGCTGGCGCAGGAGTGCAGAGATGATAATGGAGCCTGATGGATAGTTCACAGGATTATTAGATACCCTCCAACTCAAATATGCTGAGGAGCCAATTATTTAATGCTAAGGACAGTGCAAACGGATGTTTAATAAGCTGAATCACCCCAGGATTGTAGGAGCTCAAGGGACCAACCCCCCGCTGGCGTAAATCAGGAAAACCAGCGTTATAAAACACCCGGTGCTTCAGATACCCGCCGGTCCCCACGGTTATCACCGTCTCTGCCAGGCGTGCAGGGGCTGGGGTGCATGGAGGGGAAACGCAGCTGGATTTTGGGAGTGGATGGGTGCGAGCGTTCCCGGGGGCGGGGGGGGACGGTCCAACACATCCAGGCTGGTGACCACACTCAGCTCTGCGGCTGGTGGCCTTCCAGGCTGCCTTGTTCACAGGCGAGGGGGTTGCTGCTCCTAGGAAGATAGGCTGAGTTTATTTTCTAGCTGATTGCAGAGAGGCAGCAGGGAGGGAGTGGGAGGTGTGGGAGCCAGAGAGGAGTTTGATCTCTGCTCCGGGCCCTGATTAGAGCCTGTTTTGGAGTCAGCGATGATCCCTGGGAACAAAGCATCGCTTCTCAGGCTCTTCTGCTGGGAGGGGTGCTGGGGGGAAGCAGGGTCTCAGCACCCTCCCTGCCCGCCTTGCCGGGAGGTGACCCTGCAGACACACCGTGCCCTCACCTGGGTTGCTCTTGCAGCCAGAGGAGAGGGACAGGCTTCTGGAAACATTCAAGGTCAGGTTGGATGGGACTCTGAGCAACCTGATCTGGTTAAAGATGTCCCTGCTCACTGCAGGGGTGTTGGACTAGATGACCTCTAAAGGTCCCTTCCAACCCAAAGCATTCTATGATTCTATGATTCTAGCTCATCCTAGGGAGGACACCCAAACTAGATCAGATGTAACATGGGCTAAAAACATCCCCGCTGACTATAAAGGGCCTCTGCATTGTTAAATGTCTGAAGAAGAGTCCTTCCTGAAGCCCCTTCTCATCTCTGTGTCACCTTCTCCCTTCATCTAAGCTCGTACCTATAAGGAGCTGAAGTGAGTCTTAAAATCCACATCTCCCCATGATCCACCCACCACCAGCACCGCTCCTGCACGTCCACGCAGTCCAGGCTACAGCACAGACCCAAGAATAGATATAAGGAAGAAATTTTTTATGATGACGTGGTGAAACACTGGCACAAGTTGCCCAGAGAGGTAGTAGATGCTCCATCCCTGGAAACATTCAAGGTCAGCTTGGACAGGGCTCTGAGCAACCTGATCTGGTTAAAGATGTCCCTGCTCACTGCAGGGGGGTTGGACTGGATGGCCTCTAAAGGTCTCTTCAAACCCAAACCATTCTGTGATTCTGTGATTCTGTGATTCTGTGATAGCCCAGCACCAGGGTGCTCCTCGGCATCTATAACGCATGTGCAGCGTGGGGCCCAGAGGAGATGTGGGGATTTGGTCCCTGATGGATGGGGACCTGTGGGGACTCACAGCACGGCTCTGCTAAGGGTTTGGCCAGTGCAAACCAAGCAGTTGCTCATGAGAAGATGGTGTAAAAAGAACGGCCTCCCACCTGGTGCAACGCAAGATAACTCGGTTCAGCAACATCAACTCAGGATCTGGCTCTGGCGTATCCGAACCAGCTTAGATGATAAAAAAAGGACGCTCCTTTCTTCCTGTTCAAGACCTCTAGGCAAACACCCAAGCCACAGCCTCCTGCGTGACAGCTGCAGAAAACACGTCTGGAGAGGACCTTGAAATGTCACCCAGATCGCAGCCCCGTGACTGGGTCTGCAACAGGGCCAAGCACAACAAAAGCCAAAAGCACTCCAAGCATTAACAAATATTGTTGCTCAGCGCACTCCCGTGCAGCTGCCAGCGTATCTGCCGCCTGCTCTTTCCAGCACTGCAGCACGGAGAACGCACACATTTATGAGAGCATCTTCTACGGATTTACAGAAAGAGCAATTAGTGGTTCAGTCGTTGACAACAGCAGAGAATCACGGTGGTGGTAAAGCTGATTTGTGCTGATCCATCAAGACGACAAACTACCTCCTCTCTCGCAGGAGTCCCCAGTAACTGAAGGGCAGGATCAGACCCCCAAGACCCCACAAAGACATCAGGACAGCCACTTTGTACTCCTCAACTCACGTCCTGCTTGCGAGGAGCCACTGGCTCTCCCCACAAAGCCACCAGCTCAGCGAACACAAATGTGTACTCACCAGTACCCTTGATTTTGTTTCAAATCTCCAGCGATGCTCCCTTTGCTCCTCTGACCATTTCCTAAGGAAAAACGGAGAGAGAAAAAAAAAAAAATCTTCATCAGACTCAGAACTGAGCTTCTGGTTAAGAAAGGCCGGCTCTGGAGAAACCTTCTGCCGGGACGATGAGAAACCACCGAACCAGGTGTGCTCCTGCTCTCCTACCACCCATCTTTTGATGGTCAGTTCAGCTGTTTCTCTGCTCATCACCCGTCCCTCATTCCTGTATCACAAAATCACCTAGCAACACCATGCCTTGGAGGTGCAAACCCAACCCATCCTCCTGCTGTATCACATCTCCTGTGACAGCTGGGAGATGAACAGTCCGGAAACGGATCCCATCAAAGCAGTGTTGGCTGCTTCACCCATCCCACCCCCCACCTAAACGTTATGCCTTGGTCCCTTCGGGATTATCAACTTCCCAGGTCTTCCTACACCCATAGCTTAGTTGTCAGTGGTAGCTCGGTGGTACCCGCAGGGGTACCCGCAACAAACCCACATCCCACAGGTGATGGGGTGCAGAGGGGGAAAGCGTACGACCGGCATCCCCCCAACTCTGCCCTTACAAGTCCTCTGCCCCTCTTAGCTTGGGAAAAACTTTGGAAAAATGAAGCCCTGCAGAAGCTCCTGGCCATCGCTTTGCACTTGCAAATGATGGAGACAGCAGGCTGGTATTTCTGAACACAGAGCTGACATCTCCACGACGGAGGTGTTAGGTGAGTAGGACTGTCACCGGCATGTGCCAGAGGAGATAATGAAACACGCCGATGGCTGCTAACACAGGCTATGGGGTGGCTGGCGAGGGACGAGATGGCCAGCAGCTGGGCTGGAGGTGGGCAAGACTCAGAGGGCTGATGAAGACCACCATGAGTATGCTTTGGGGGACCTGACTCTGCTTCAGCACAACCTCGAGGTGTGACAGCCCTACCAGCAGGTAGCCATCATATTAACGGGATCCAGAGCCCCCCTAGTACAGCTGGGGGTGGTGGCCCAGGTCTCCTTCTGGGTAAGGACAGAGAGAAAGACCACCATGGCTGTTACAAGACCAGGGCAGCTGGGCTCACACGCTATGGGAGTGCAGAGCTGGAAATTGCTCCTGTGGTTCAGCAGTCAGCTGGAGAAGCAGTATTTGCAAGCAAAAGAAGCGATGAGCTCATGACCTGGGGTATTTTTCCCCAAAATGGCACCACCAGCTCACACCTGTCCTCAAGCCTGGATTTGTACCTGAGTTTTGGCCAGGGTCAAGGGGTTCCCACCAACTAGTGGAAGCTGCAAGGGAAAAGGGATCTCTCTGCCAAGGCTTAGTGGTGTGCAGTCAACTGGGAGTCACTCAAAGCGAGGAAACGGCCGTTTACTGTGCTCAGTCTCTGAATTTGCCGCATTTGACATGAGCAGAGCCAACGCAGTGCATTCCCATTTGGTAAATTTTACACGAGAACATTGAAACCAAGGTGAGGAGACGCTTGTTATCACAGGGCAGCTGGAGATGGAGACGCTGCGTTCTGTTCCCAGGGTCCCCGAGCAGATCCCAACTGAATCAATCACCTCAGCATCTCCTTCTTTCCTTCTCCAAGCAGCCCTTGGCATGGGTTTACTGGGGCAGGGTCCACCAGCGCTAGTTCCCACTACCCATGACACAGGCAAGCAACTGGGAACCCTCTCCCACCTTCTCCCTCTGTTTATACGGAGACTGTATCCACCTCGATCTTGTGTCAGCCTTTATGGGATTCTCTCTCATGGGAAAGAGCCAACAACATTTTTCAAGTCAGGTTGACACCTGGATGACTGTCCCGGGACCGAGGAACCAAGAGGCTCTGACCATCCTACCCATTTTATTCAACTGGTAAGATAATTGCTGCGCATGCACACTCAAGGAACAGAGAGAAACCACAAAGGGTAACCTTTGTGATGGCTTGAATTTTTCTTTTTCATGCTTCTATGACCCTCAGTACGAGGACGTTTAGGCAGTAAGCAATGCATGGAGCACCGGTGACTGGTAGAGCACACAGTGGCTGCAGCCCAGCCCGGTGACTGCAGCCATGCAGGCTGGCCAAGCTTTGGGGCCATGATCAGCCCCAAGAAGGGGACTTATCTGCAGCTAATGAGTCCATCTGCTTTTGAGAGCATCCAGCTGCTCTGACCTTGTGCACTTAAGTGTGACCTCCTTCCTTAGCCCCGGCCCCAGTTCAGATCATTAGCTGATGAGTAACCGCCACTGCCGACGACTAATGGCTCGTTTGCTGCTCAACAGCCAAAAGTGATCAGCAAGGGGGCAAAGAGCTTAGTGCAGGCCACTGTCAACATGCCCACGTGGGTGAGCACCGTCGTCTTTATTTTGGGCAAAATTCCCAGGGACGGCTGCAAAAATCCTGCAATGCCCTGGCTTTGTGCCGGAGCTCATCAGCTGTGCTAAGGTTGATACACAACCTCCTCCCGGCATCAGCGCAGGGGCTGGCGCCGCGTTTCCCTTGAGCGATGCTGGGCTTCAGCTTTAACTTCTACTTAAAGTTGCCTCCTTCTCTCTACAGGCAGAGTCCTGCATTGCGGCTTCTCCCCATGGCAAGGGGAACTCAGGGACACGACAGCTTGCAATGCAACATCTAAAAAAAAGAACATGTTTGAGGCTCACGAGAATCCTCATGGGATGAGGCTATAAATGGAAGTTTCTGGGCTAAGCAAAGGCTGCACCTGAATTACAGTTTCATTAACCCATTGCCATGAAAAGGGGCCTGAAGAACAGTGCCTGTGAACAACCACGCTCGCGGTCCACTCTCTGAGCCAGCAAACAGGGAGCTGGAGAGGATGCCCTGGTGCCCTTGTAGCATTTTCCAAAATAGGATAGGCATTGCGAAGAGCAGCCCAGGCTTCGTTCTCCCATTCCCAAAACAGATGCGGGATGAAAAGCTATAAAGCAAACAGACTTGCTTGTGGCTTTCCCCTCAGCCACAAGGTCCATTTTAGCTTCTTGGGGTGGTTTCTAGATGAATCGAACACACCCTCCTGGATATGACGTTAAGGTTTCTAATTACCCTCCTTGAATACATCACTATCATGCCACATCAGCTCACTTGTGGGTCTGCTGCTTTCACCACGTGTCTCTAGAAGGGGAGCTTCTGCCTCTTTTTAGCACACTGACCTCTCCATCCCCCGGCTGGGGTGAGCTGCAGAGCTGGGAAGGATGTTTCTGAAACCGTCTGGTGATGGGGCATGCTTGTCCTGCTCTTGAGGTCAACCCCACGTGAAGAAACAGCCCTTCTCCAGGGCGTCTACACTGGGGACAGCCCTACCCCCAACAGAACAAGCACTCGCGTACTCCCAGTGGACCATCCTCCAAAGAGTCCATCCATGCTCTAGCCCTGATCAGCCAGCAGTCAGAATTTAGCTCACCTGAAGCACAGCGTAGCCCTGATCCGACAGCCAGGGACAGCCTGGCAAATCTGCACCAGTCCCTGGCACGCCAGAGAGGATTCAGCTCCAGATTAAGGCATCTCACTTGGGGTGCCCACGTGTAAATCCCGGATTTAGTTGCCTAAATGCGGGTTCCCATTGCCACGTTGGACTGCCTGAGCTATCCAAGACCTGTGCTTGGCTTTGCCAGATATGACCCTGGACCTGCATCCCTCTTGATTGACAGCTGAAGGCGAAATAATATGTCTTAGGGTAAAACTAAACACTTATGTCTAGCAGCTGAATCATGCCCTCCATGGGTGCTGGCTTTCCCAGCTCTCATTGCAGTCCATTGGGATGCAGTCAGCACAATCTGGGGCGTCTGCAAGAGCCATTCAATTACTCAAACATCAGTATCTACTTTGGGGTGTGAAACACCCTCCAAATTCCACCGGCTGCACTGACCAAGTATCCACCAGCTATAACAGAAGATTAGTTCGGATTTTTGTTTTCCACTGCAGCCCACCTCCAGCTCCTGGTCCAAGTTTCAATAGCTCCAAAATAAAACCCATCTGCATTAGAAGTGGATGCCCTCCAGCTCTGCACTCCCAGGCCCCTGCTGTGATGAGTGGCACAGTCCTGGCACGTAAACACTTCCAGGATGGTCACAGTGTTCGTGTGCCTCCTGCAGAATATCACTGAAGAGAATAAATTTGACAAAGAAAGGAGAAGGAACAACTGATACGCAAACCCATGTCATGAATCATTCACCAAATGGAATTTGCTCTCTAGTTTTCAAATAATCTTGGAGGTTGCTTCCGAAGTGCCGTTTGCAAGCCCTCTGTTAATCTGGAAAGCAGATGCTGCTACAGAATATATTACAGCATCTTCAATAAATCCCCATCAAATATTACTTTGAAATGCCCAGGACTTTTGCAATCAGTTTTTTTCATCTTCTTGGCATATCTGAAAACCAAACATCATAAAACACCTTTGCTGTGATTCAGCTTTAATGAACGAGCCTAAGCCTGGGGAAGAGCTTATCTCACATCTCCCCTCACGCCCCGGTGATCCCAGGCTCCTCCCAAAGGACTCTGCCCATTTTCTTCATGCGCTCTCAGGAGTCTTTGACCTCACCAGACACATTAGTGAATAAGGAAGGTGCCAGAACCGTTTTCTAGCAGGCTTAATAACTGCAAGCAAAATATGGAGCTGCAGGCAAACACTGCCATGTTGTCAGAGAGAAATGGGGGTGAACCCTGGCTTCAGTGAAGACGAGGAGAAAACTATGAAGTGCTGCCTTCCCATGCCAGCCTGAGCATCTGAGGTGTCCCAGGAGCGATGAAACGACAGTCTGGTCCCTTCGCCATCTGCAAAAATAAAGCTATACCTTCCTTTAGCAATGCTCACCGGTCAGGCAGACAGACCAGTGTGGCCCCATCCCTTCCAGGGGTGCGTGGAGGTACGTAAGAATACATCTGACCACGGTGCGTCAGGACCTGCAGTGCAACCACAGAGCCCGGCCATGGTGGAACACCAGAGCACACGACATTGGGTGTGCAAAACCTATGCCACGCTGCCTTTTGGGGACAATTCTCCTTCCAGACATTCAGTTTTATGTCCAGATACTGAAATGTGTGGTGGGAAGGAGACACCCAGGGTCATAGACCTCTCATGTACCCACAGAAAAGTGCTAGTTAGCTAGACTGGGCTAGTTAGCTAGAGTCCATCAGCAAAGGAGAGAAGCTACAGCAAGATCCAACTGATCTCAGCTAGATATCTACCTTAGGAGAAGAGAAACCACACCACTGAAATTGTGCTTACTGCTCTCCATCGATGGTGAAGGCAGCCCAGGCAACTAGGGAAGAGGTGGCTACCATCCAGGTATCTAAATCCAGACAGATGAATTCCACCTCACCAGAAAATATTCAGTTCAGCTAAAAACCTCGTTTCTGTCAACTAACAGAGCAACTTCAGAGCCTGAGCCTTGCTGAAAGTCTGCGTTGTCTTGAATAGGGCAGCGTCCTGGAGAAGCCCACTGGAGTCGAGGGAACCAAGTCACCCACGTCCCTGCAGAAAATCCCACCTGGTGCACGTATTTTGAAAAGGCGCATCTATCGTGCACGGCCACACGTGGATGTTTCATTGCCTAGGAGAGCATTTGCGATGAACATTGCCATTTTTAATGGCAACTCGTTTTTGAGTATGGACAAAAGCTGCTTTGGCTTGTAGGATCCTGACGGTGCCAGCGTGGGTAGATGGTGGCAGCACCCACGGTAGATGCCAGTGCAGCACACGGGCAGACCGGTGGGCACAGGGCTCTCCTTGCTGGACCAGGGCTTGCCAGGGACTGCGTCTTCCAGCCAAAAACGCCCTGAGACAGCTCATCCCTTCCAACCTGGGGAGAAATGAGTACATGGATGGTGCTCAGGAGGAGGAGGGGCCTAGCTGTGTCTTTGGGCTGACATCCTTTCCCATCTCCAGCCCTCAATTTTCCCCTTCCTGCGTGAAAATGGAAACAATGATGTTGGCCGTGGTTGGAAAGGGCTTTGAAATCTACAGATTAAAAGCGGTAGATGAGATGGTGCTGCATTATTCTAGTAACGGAGGGAGAGGGAAAGCCAGTAAAGGGGGAAAAACCCCATGTAATAAATAAGAGTCTACAAATTACATAAATAAATGCATTAAAAAACCAATCCTCCGAGAAGCAGCTGCTTTATTCTTTACTGTTGATAGCATCAATATAAGAGGGGAAATTACCACCTTGTGTTCTGCAACACATCACACCGACTTTCCTTTACAAACTCTAATGTCCCCTGATTGCAAAGTCAATTTAAAATTTACCATAAAACACAGAATCTCATAAACTTTACAACCCCAATCGCACTCACTCAGTGGTTTCGCCCAGCTCAAACGCATAGGCACCCGCTTCGCTTTCCGACACGGATATACGACGACACGCTGCAGACAGCAAGTGGGAGAGCGGACCAGGGCATCACAGCGGAGATCTGCCTGTCCTGGCCAGCTCGGTGGAAGAGAAAGAAGTCAGGTTGGAAAACAAGCTGGCAAATGGCTCTGTTGGAAGTACCCTCAGATCTCCAGGAGGCAGCTCATCCCATGTACCAGCAGGATGAAGGGCAGCCAGAACCATGATTTACGATGAGGGTGGTGAGACACTGGACCAGGTTGCCCAGAGAGGTGGTAGATGCCCCATCCCTGGAAACATTGCAGGTCAGGTTGGACGGGGCTGTGAGCAACCTGATCTGGTTAAAGATGTCCCTGCTCACTGCAGGGGGGTTGGACTGGATGGGCTCTAAAGGTCCCTTCCCACCCAAACCATTCTAGACTTCTATAATTCTAACATTCTATAATGTGACCTTGAGCGCAGCTGGGGAGCTGTAGCTCTGGTGCCCTCAAGGTGGGACCAGCATCCTGTCATGTTGAGCCAACCTCCCTCCTTGCACTGGGACGTGTTTAGAATTCAGCTGGTTTTTGAGCCCCTTTGCAGTCTCTGATGCAAAACCCTTAGTCATCTTCCTGAGCCTGGGTTTCCTCCAGAAATTTAAGCCCGTGCAGATCCAGCAGTGAAGGTGGTGTGAGTTTTTAATGAAGGGAAGGAACACGCAGCTACGCCCATGCTGGGAGTTGATCGTTCGCTCTTGCAGGCATGGGTTCCACTCATGGGTTGACGAGGGAAAATTAATTAGGCTCCCAGTTTTGCTTCCTCCATAAAACTAACTCCTTTCGCTTCCGATTGAAGTGTTGTCACTGTGACAGAAAGCCCATCTCTCTGAAGGGGTACAAAGGGTTTCGGTTGAAGCATCACAGAAAGCTGCATATTTCAAGATGCACTTCCCCAGCACCCAAAAACCACTTCTCTCTGAATGCCTGCGCTATTCACGCACCCCATACACTCTGGCTTAAAATTCTCCCCCAATTCACCCTCAGCTCAGAATTGCAGGATATATTCAGGGAAGATTGTCATTTTTGCAATCAGCCGCTTGCATTTGCGACTGACTTCAATTGCAATGAGATGGATGCTTGAAGAAGCAGCAAGGGTTAAACCCAGAACAAGGAAGAGGACAGGCAGGACTCGGGGATGAAGCAGTTGATCAAAGGGTAGCTCAGAAGTTATTTAAAAATAAACCAGAAAGTAGAACTTCCAGGCAGTTGCCGCTGTAATTACAATGCAGACAACGGAGCCATGGTGCTGTTAAGGTTACTGGATTTTCCTAGCAGCTGTGTTTAATTTACTTAAAACATGCAAAGCCATCAGGTCAGATCCCATTAGCAGAATCACTCCAGAGCTCTGCAAGAGCCCAGCCAGCCCAGCGCTGCAGAAATGCTGAGGGCAAAACACAAGTGTAAAATGCCCCTGAAGAACTCCAAGAGATTCACGCGATGGCCAACATCAACATGCGTTGCCTTCTCCCTCGGCCGCAGCAGACGCTGGGTCCCTCCTGCTCTTCAAAGGACTTGTCCTTCTTCCCCCCACCAGAAGCCATCTACTGACGTGGTCTCCGAAGATCACCAGAGCCAGAAATCAGTGAAAATACCCCTACTGGTTGTGATGGAGAAGGTACCTGAGAAATCTGGGATCAAGCATTTAGGAAAGTCCTTTGAATGTGCTTTTCCATAACCCAGATTCTCTGTGTGTCCTACAACCTGCTTATGAACGCGTACAATGTCCCACCTGGATCCCTCTACTCTCCAAGCATCCCCCTGACTTTCACGTTGCCTTAGAGAGGAGACCCACTTGTCCCAAATCGTGCTGAGTCTGCCTCGGAGATGGGAGCTTGGTGGGTTTGTGGGGTCAGGCTTCCAGCTCTGGAGCTTTGTTCACACATACCGAATTGGGGCCATGTGATTCATCAGGAGCCTTTCCAAAATACAGGACCAAAAACTAAAACCTCCTTGTCAGGAAAAACCTTCTAGAGATCTTTTTCTGTTTGGTGTGGGTTTTTTTTTCATTCATTTAACATTGGCTTAACCTCCCTCCACCGAAGGGAACATCAAGGTTTTATCCACTATTTGTTGCTCCTACCAGCTCAATTCTATTTCTAAAATTAGCATCCTGAGATACTTAATTGCTAGAACAAAAGGTGTTAGATCATGCTTTGGTCCCTACGCACCACACTAAGTGCTTCTGCAGCCACCTACAACCACCCCAGAGTCAACCACGGACTGAAGCTCAAATGCGTCCTGTACCACTAAGCCCTACCCAGCAGAGCAATGCAGCTTTAACCGGCACCGATACCAAAAGGAAGAGAGCTGAAGACAAGGACAGAGCAGAATATTCCACAGGCTCCCTTCTGCACATGGCCCAGATACAAAGTCATTCCTACAGAGAATGGGCAAATAAAATAAAATAAAATATAATATCATAAAAAATACAAAATAATGGGAAGCAATGGGTTTGTTTATGGGAACTCTGAAAACGTCCGACCAAATTGCATTACCCTCGTTGACGAGGACTGGCACTTCTCACCACCAGAAGCCCTCCTGAAATCAGCAGCTCCTGGCCGTGGAGTCACTGGAACAGCTTGAGATCGCTCTTCCAACACAAACTCATCCTTCATGGTTTAGGAAGGTGTGAGACTTATTTGCATAATAAATGACAAGACAGGGATACAGATTTCTGACAGATTCACCCCCCTCCCCCCGCCGCCCCTTTGAAAGAAATCTATTTATTCTGAGTGAATCGGCTCTTCTCCAGATAAATGGTGTTTGTAGTCAGTTTAGCTCGGCAAGATATGCATTCTTTTGCATGCCCGTAATGAATTTTCACAGCTAGAGCCCTAATTCAGTCTAGGCTGGGAGGGTTTATCAGGACCTCTTATTTTATTTCTACCGGTAAATGGGAATTGCTTTCCTTATCGCTATCTAGAAGCACCTGAGCAATTTTTCTCCGTATTTCCTATCCCACTGGAATTCAGGATGCGGTGTTATCTGATACTGTACAATTGTCACTCATGTCAGTTGCCTTTTTATTTTAATTTGTTGGCTTTATTGTTTCTTTTTTTTTTTTTTTTAAAAGAGATTTTACTTTAAGATCGGAGTCTCTCTTTGCTCCCTGCCACCCTTCTGCTCACGTTTCTTAGGGTGAGCCTCGGGAACGCAGGATCAGGACTTGTCTTGCCTTCAACTGCCCGATGCCTTCCCTTGGGAGACGACTCCAACAATGGGCTTGCCCCCATCCATCCCACCTTCCTCCACTGGGGAAGTGCAAAACTACACGATAACAAGCAGAGATTATTCCTAACATTGGGTTTAAAAGCAAATGAACCCAGGAGAGCAGGGGCTTGCTGACGTGACCGCTACGGCTGCTGCAACCAGGGAGCAGGTACATAGCTCTGAGCTCCGGAAAAGTGAACCCGCTGTTGCTGGAAAGGCACAAGAAGACCTATAAATCCTGTAGATAACACTGTGATGGATCAGTAGTGGCAAGACATTAACCTTCACTCTTGAGGAGACACCCAAATGATAACACCTGTAGCCATGCCACTCCAGAGTTATCTGTCTTGTCACTCGTGAAGATAAATCTATCTGACCTAAACCATCATCCTACGCCCCTCCGGCTTCCTTGCTCAAAATCCTCATAGATAGCGGCAGGGATCAGGGAAATCACACCTAATAATCAATTGAGTGTGTGTAACAAGACTCACATGGAAACCATTTCCTTCCAGTATGTTAAAATAAATCCGCAGAGCTGGGAAAAAACACGGTAGGCTTGAAGGCCGGTCTGCAGGGAAAGTGCTACATGTCAGTGACAACTGTGGAAGGACAGAAAACAGCCACCAAAACCTCAAGGAGCTGTCACGCACAGGAAAATGTAAGTTAATTAAAGCCACTTAAACAAATACATCTGGGACAGGGGCGTGGGATGTAGGGAGGGAGAATGAAGTGATATTCAAAGCTCAAACAGATGGTGAATCCCAGACAGGAGGCAAGGAAACCCATCCTGCTAAATGCAGATGAGCCCCTTGCCCCAGAGCTGTGCCGGAGAGGACAGCGAGAGCCCACCCTACCCCAGGGCTACACCTCACTGTCAGGCACTGCATCTTCCCGCAGCCCCCACGGGGATGCCCAGGCTCACCAGGTCTGCCCCTCTGCTAGAAAACACCATTGAGGCTCCACCGATGCTCTTCTAGACCAAGCGGTGCTGGCTTGGGATTATAAATCCATTTCTTGCCTTCCTAACATCTTCCCTCCTGTCCCTACCGCACCACTCAGCTGAAACGAGAACCACAGGCAAAGAATCCGTCTGGCTAAGAGCGTGAGGATGTAAACCCATCTCAAACACACCACCAGGACCATCACCTCCACCTTCAGTCCTGGTCCTCCTCCAACGAGTCTCCCTTGAGCCTCCAGAGTTGACTTGCCTCCTACTACGCTCAAAAGATGAGTACAGGTTACTCCCATCAGCCCCAGCTGATATAAAGGCAAAATGGGAAAGACTTGGACAAGCTCTGTGCAAACAACACACCCTGTGTGATCAATACACCCTGTGTGATATATGCACGATAGCTTTGAATTTAGATGCCTTGATGCTCAACAAGACAAGAAGCTTGGAAGTTGCTTTGAACTGTTTCAAGACATAACCCTGCTACTTATCACTCTGTACAACTACCTGAGAGGAGGGTGTAGCGAGCTGGGGGTCGGTCTCTTCTCCCAAGTAGCAAGTGATAGGACGAGAGGAAATGGCCTCAAGTTGTGCCAGGGGAGGTTTAGATTAGATATTGGGAAAAATTTCTTCATGGAAAGGGTTGTCAAGCACTGGAACAGGCTGCCCAGGGAAGTGGTGGAGTCCCCATCCCTGGAGGTATTTAAAAGACGGGCAGACGAGGTGCTTAGGGACATGGTTTAGTGGTGGACTTGGCAGTGCTAGGTTAACGTTTGGACTCAATGATCTTAAGGGTCTTTTCCAACCTCAATGATTCTATGATTCGATGACTCTACTTTGCTTTGACCTTATGGTTCCACCACAGAAGACTTTATTTTTATTGTAATCATCTCCCAAAGAAACTTAAAATGTTGAGTCTTTATATATTCCTTTGAGTATTAATTCAGAAGCGGTACCAAAATACCCACACAAGGTTGGATCATCATGGAGAACCTGCGTCTGCTACCGCCGCCACTCCACCAGCCCTTTGAGATACCCCTGCTTGGAAAGCAGCGCCGGCCAGCCTCAGCGCAAGGCAGATGGGAAGGGAAACAGCAAAGCCGTCTGCACACCATCAAACCCCGCTGCGGGATGACAGCATGCGAGACCGCTGCCTGCGAGAGGAAGTCTTGCCATGACATCAGCCCGACCCAGTTGGAGCACAGGCGGCATGGAAACACAGATGGAGGAGTGAGGAGACTCCAGGCTTCCAACACATCTCTGTCTGCTTCCCATCCTCCTTTCTCTGCTGGGATGGGGGAGACGCAACGAACCCAACGCCAACCCAGCGTGGTCCTCCAGCGAAGCCAGGAGGCTGCTGGAATTTGGTTATCCTGGTTAGCAGTGTAGTGAAGAACTGAGGCCACACAGGAGAAGGTCTGAGATCCTTCCTCACCCCCGAGCTCATTTTCTAACCCCAAACCAGGCTTTGCTGCAGATCTTTTATTCCAACCCTGGGTAAGATTAACTCATCACAAATGCCCATGGCTCTGCAGAGAGCGTTACAGCCTGGGCTCTCCAAATATAGCCGGGTACAGCATCCCCCTCCCTGCCTGCAGCTCCAGGCAGGCGGGCAGACAGCCAAGCCCCCCCACCCATGCCCCCAACCCCTTCCCTCCCAAGGGCTACTTCCTTAACGCAGCCCAGCTGCCTGCCCCCACCCGCCAAGGGCTGACAGATTTGTGCAGTCCCCTTAGGGTGGGGTAGGTACATTTATTTCCTCTTTTCCCAAAAAAAAAAAAAAAAAAAAAA